>JAIGNY010002957.1:520000-555000 GCA_020152595.1 Chiridota heheva
TGGAAAAAAAGGTTCATCGTTTTGTTGCATTAATAAAATTTAAATATTTTGCATGCATTTTTTCCTACCCTTGACTTAAACCTATTTTATCGTTATATATTTCCTTAAAGAGATTGGAATTTGGAAAAAATGCAATGTGGTTATAATGACAACTTGTTCTCCCAATTGGGAGATCTCCCCTTCGGGGTCGCGGACAGCACTGTCCATAGACCTTTATGACCAACATTGCTTTGATCTGATGCTTCAACATCATCTCCAAAGCCCACGGGATGAAATAGATATCTATTCGATGATTTTGTTCCATTAAATACAATTTTTCATTTTGTCTAAATTAGAAGGTGTTATTATAAAAGTTATCAAAACAGCATTCCAGTTGAAGTGGTTAAAATCATTCTAAAATAGTTTATATTTATCTTTTTATGAAATCTAAATTTTGCACGCCTTCAAAACAGACTTCTTGTTTATTTACGTTTACACCTTCTTTAATAGAAATACTTTAATATGATATACGGCACCATATTTTACCAACACTAAAATGCCACTTTATCAGATAATATCAATGAATAAATCAGGTGGGAGTTTTTACATTGAGATAACTTAAAGAACAACAATATTAAACTTAAAGGCCATCTGTCGAATTAAAATGTTTCGGCGTACAACTTATTCCCAAACGATACTGATTGGCCTATCAATGTAAGTGCACACTGTACCATTGCTTTTCGACCAATTAAAAATCAGGATTTGAATTTGATATACCTCGTAGGCTAGAGACGACAACTGTCCTTTAAATAATCTAAGATTTACTGTAGTGTCAGAAAAAATTTCGTTGCTTGAATTGGCGATAGTAGCCTACGTTCAATTACTCCAAGCTATTGTGACCTGAATTTTCCTGCGCTACCGCAACGTAATAACAGTCTCTCAATTGAACTTTAAGTGCATGAACCACTTTTCTAACCCACCATCACTAAGCACCCCTAAACTTAATAGCTACGGCCTTGATCAGCAAGATTAAAGAGTGCAAGGGACTTAGCATAGATGTAAGCAGAGGGGTCGACAGGGTCGTACAACCCTCCAAAAAAGTAAAATGATAATGGTAAAAAGGTCCAGAAAATATGCTAAAAAGGTTCAAATGTTTCCTCGAGCCTTTACACAAAAGTTACATCATTATAATTTTTGTAATAATAAAAAAGACGTTAGTTTCACAAAGCTTGGGCAATAAAGATACCTATGTCAATGTACGAATGTTGATGTAATTATTGACATTTTGTTTTTATGAACATTTCGCCTCGGTTAGGAAAGTAAGTGCGATCCACTAGGCTCACTGCTACCCATTAAATAAAAACAAAAGGATTTACCACTGCCCGTTCAAACATCACACATTTGTATGTATGATGTAGGATATACATTTCATGTATATATGAAAAAACGTTGTAAAATGGTCCATTTTAACCAAAGTTTGAGGGGATTATTTGATGATTTTTTTCTTCACATTAGCCTCCACCTGTCGACGGACCAAAGTCACCTGAGGTGAATCCCTATACGTCATCAAGTTATGCTCTCAACAAACATACATCGATAACAGATGTATACATAACAGAACCTTCATAAAAGAAAATCGTCTGTCCTGTATTGATTTTTTGTCCTGTCTGTAACATACAGCCTAGTATAGGGCTAAGCTGGAACAAATCTATCTCTCCTAGGCATTTGCCGAAGAATAATCCTCCTTTTCTGTACCTGTTTGGAGTGTTTTTTTTTGGAGTGTTGACCACTGTACTCTCTTTGAAATACTCCTATGATCAAGGATGGCTCGGCAGAACGAGGAGTACAAGGAAAATCCTTGAACAGAAGGAGTGGCAGCCACCTTCTCCTAATCTGCTCATGTTTAGGAAAAGATTGCCACCCATGGAGATGGGGGGGGGGGTCATCCTACCATCATATTACTACTCACCAAGAGTTTTAAATATCACAGTATGCTGATGATACAACCATTTGTTTGAATGACGATATTAATTCCCTGTAGGCTGTCTTAGACTGTAGTAGATGAATTATATTTAGTCTCTGGTCTTAAAATCAATATTTTTAAATCACAGTTGTTCCAACTAGAGTGTACTCACAAGAATGTTTCTGTTGATTTCAATAACGCAGGTTTATACGTGAGTCGATGATATTAAAGTTCAGAAATTAATTTTACTCCTTAGAAAACTGATTTATTCAGTTTGATTTATTAACCAAAATTATCACGTCTGAAAACGCAGTTAAACATTTGGTCATCTCGTAACTTAACAACTATTTATAAAATCACTATTATAAAGTTTTTGGCATTTTCCAGCTCGTCTTCTTATTTCCTGTTCTTCCATTTGTCAGCTTTTTGAAGGAAGTTGAGAGAATCCTTTTAATTCCATTTAATTCCATTTGGTGCAATAAACCTTGTGAACGTGATACGTTATACTCTTGTTTTACCATATATTGCCGGTGGTTTGAAGTTGGTAAATGTTAAGTATTTTATGCATGCAATTTAGATTTCTTGGGTTAATAGATATTTGCTTGGACCATGTAAGCAATGTATAACTTATTTTGATTTATCTTTAAAGAAATTTGGGAAAGGTTTGATTATCCAGTGTAGTTATAACAATTCTGATGTAACTATCAAAGGAATGCGTTTGTGCGACTTATTTGCATAGCTTGAGCTAATTCACCTCATACAGTCCGGCAACATGCCTATTAATTAGAACATAAATGTTTCTCAAAATGAGAACATTTTGCTACATTAAGCCCCTATTTTGTGATATTTCCCATGATTCTTTGCTATCCTAACGTTAAAGCCTTATGCAATGTTACATATATCAAATTTGAGATACCTCTGGGAAAAATGTCTTTGCTAGTGGAAATTCAAAACTCATGACTGCCTTCATTATTGTCATGGCTAAAACTTTCCCACTCCCATTTGATATGTTCACAACGCCGTTTTCGAAATATTAGAAATAATAGACAATAGAACTAGGCTTTAGGCGGGAAACAGCCATTTTGAAATCAAAATATTTTCTTAAAACAATGTTGTTCGATATTTCATGTACATAAAATGATGTTCGCAACATGATATTTCAATATTCTTGTGCTACATAAATGTTATAAATGCTCCGGACTGAATAATGTGCTGCATGATTCAAAATTTCGTGAGTTATGAATGCAACATCGATTGAACAATATGGCTGCATGATTTCATTAATATTCTGAACAATATGGCTGCATTATCAAAAAGTTATAAATGTTCCTATTAATAGACATGCATGACTGAACAATTGGCTGCATGATTCTAGTGTGTTATAAACTATTAATATTGCGGGCATGATTATTGCTCAATATTCTCGTGTGTTATACATGTTCCTATTAATAGGCATGCTTCCGGACTGAACAATATGGCTGCATGACTTCAGCATTCTCGTGTGTTATAAATGTTCCTAATAATAGGCATGCTTGCGAACTGAACAATATGGCTGCATGACTTCAACATTCTCGTGTGTTATAAATGTTCCTAATAATATGCATGCTTCCGGACTGAACAATATGGCTGCATGAATTCAATATTCTCGTGTATTATAAATGTTCCTATTAATAGGCATGCTGCCGGACTGAACAATATGGCTGCATTACTTCAAAATTCTCGTGAGTTATAAATGTTCCTATTAATAGACATGCTCCGCGACTGAACAATGTGGCTGCATGACTTCAATATTCTAGTGTGTTATAAATGTTCCTATTAATAGGCATGCTTACGGGCTGAACATTATTGCTGCATGAATTCGATATTCTCGTGTGTTATACATGTTCCTATTAATAGGCATGCTCAGGGACTGAACAATATGGCTACATGACTTCAATATTCTCGTGTGTTATAAATGTTCCTATTATTAGGCATGCTTCCGGACTGTCATATAAACCAAAGAGCAATTTTAGGAATGAAAGTTAGTGGAAGAATACCAACATTTGCATCAATGACAGGATCGTGTTTAGGACAATTACCAGTGACATCAAGAAAAGATTAGAAGCTACGGAAATGTGGTTTATTAGGAGAATGTTGAAAATATCTTGGACAGAAAGGAAAACAAATGATGATGTCCTGATAGCTTCAGTCATGGACAGGTCCTACTCAATGCCATCAGAAGGAGACAGATGTAATTTTTCGGGCATGTTTTTTGGGAGGGTGGGTTGGAACAGCTTGCAGTATGTGGGAAACTTGAGGGCAAAAGAAGCAGAGTAAGGCAGCGAGTTAAATATGTCCAAAGCTTAAACAACTGGGCAACCAACAACAGCCTAAGTAACAATAAGTTGATGTGCTTAGCTCTAAACAGAAGTGACTGGAGGGCCATGATCGCCAACGTCTGTTCCAGAGTCGGCAGAGAGAGAGAGAGAGAGAGTGTTTAGTATAGGTTTATATAAACGGGGTGTTTTGCATGTCTCTGATATAATTTTACAAAATGGAAGCTTTCTTAAATATTTTGATTTTAAAGCTAAATTTAATACCCCTTTGTTTCAGTTAACTTTTTACTTTGGTTTTATTCATTCCATACCTTTGCTATGGAAGCAGTCTTCAAGTGACAATATTTATCTCACGCCTCAGGTTATTATTCTGAATAAAATATCAAACACCGCTAAAGTTTATAAATGTACTTATTCTGAGTTTATTAAGAGTAAGATTATTGTGCGTATTCCTGCTAAGCAGTGTTGGTTTTCTTCTTTCCTTCATATTGTCGATAGCGACTGGCCCATTATATTTGCTAGTTGTCATGATACGGTTAGGAATACGAAATCATTTACTTTCAAGTTCGGTAAAGACACTACATCCTAGGCACAAATCAAATTTTACTCAGTTAAGTTTAATTGCCAAAATTCCCTTTGTACGTTTTGTATGTGGTGTGAGGAATGCTATTAGTATCTTTTTGGTCGTGTCACTTTGTAAAACATTTTTGGAACTTTTTCCCACCTATTTCGTACCATCTGATGTCAGTCTCACCTTTAGTGCCATTTCTTTTGGCCTTTTGAATAAAAAAGCTATCGACATTTTTAAAAATACTTTTACATGCGAAGTATTGAAACGTGCCGAGCGAGAACACAGGGGCGGGGTGCTTGGTCCGAGGTGTTGGCGACCAAGAAAGCGGAAATAAAAGAAAATGACTAGGCGAAACAATTGGATAAAATGAAACTCCGGATTTATTACGTGGTCTCAAAATAACACTTGGATAAAACAAAAAGAGAAAAGAGCCAATGCACTAGGGTTAGCTTGACTTAAACTTAGTCTTCTCTTTTACGACTTATGCTAAGTCCTACTTTGCTTCCCTTTTCCAGGTGCCTACAACTCTAACCTCAATGAGACCTAATACTGGTTCTGTACTCAAAACTGATTCCAACTCAAACTGAAAACAACACTTGTCCCCACTAAATTATTTCTAAAGAAAGTACCCAGCCCACAGGTCAAGCGATAAGGACCAGCTAATTAGAGAATACTAAATCTAATAACCAAGTAATCTGCATAAGGCAGTAAGCTTATGTAAGACAACACCACACTTTACCTCTAGGATAAAGAACATGCATGTTCAAGGAATGCATGGGATGAGATACACCTATTGTGCACCTCACACATTAAAAAGTCTTTTCAGGACACCGCTAGAAATATGCAAAGGTGAACTTAGTTCGACCATGGAGATACTATTTCGACTTAACTTATCCCGGGGTAACATTTCATCCAAACCAAGTTATGCCTCTGCACCCAAAAAGTACAGATGTTTCAGTAGTTTATTTACACATGTAAGATACAAGGAAAATACCAACTTTTCATTTTTTAAAGGTCAATGTTTGATGGTGAGGAACATGTTGCGTGCAGTAATAGATCACGCTAATTATCTTTCTTCTAATTTATGGAATTGGAAACAACAATCAGCCTCGCGCTCCTTCTTGTAGATTACTTACACGTTTGTTTTAACTTTGCATGTAAGACATTTTTATCCTCATTTTCAACTTTATTTGTTTTCCACTTTTTTTCTGTTTGTTCTACAACATCGATATTCGTGTGCTGCAACATAAAAAATTGATTATTTTAGTATGTATGTATCGTAAAAAGCACTACTACTACTACTACTACTACTACTGCTACTGCTACTACTACTACTACTACTACTACTACTACTGTTACTACTACTACTACTACTAATAATAATAATAATGCTAATACTAATCTAATAATAATACTTATACTAATACTGATACTAATACTAATACTAATACTAATACTAATACTGATACTAATACTTATACTAATACTACTACTACTAATAATAATACTACTAATACTAACTAATACAAATACTAATACTAATAAGCACAACGGCGGCGGCGGAGGCGGCGAGGCGGCGGTGGAGGCGGCGAGGCGGCGGAAGCAAAAACAACAATAATAATACAAACTTATACTTTTTCATATGATATAGGATCTAGAGGTGAGTTATCGTTCTACTACGTGGAGGTATAAATTTTAATTAGGGTGTTTTTATTGATTAAAATACAATGGTCCAATCTATACTTATACTGATAGGCCAAGCAGTAAATGTTTTGGAATAAAATGTACGTTGCCACATATAAATCATTAATGAGTCCTTAGAAAATATCAATTTTAGAATACCTGGTAATGATTATGAAATAATGTCAAAGTTTTGAATTTCAAAGTAGTACCTTTAATCAGACCGGAATCATGCCTATTAATAGGAGCATTTATAACACACGAGAATTATGAAGTCATGCAGCCATATTGTTCAGTCCGGAGCATGCCTATTAATAGGAACATTTATACCACGAGAATATTGAAGTCATGCAGCCATATTTTTCAGTTCGGAGCATGCCTAATAATAGGAACAATTATAACACGAGAATATTGAAGTCATGCAGCCATATTATTCAGATATTGCAATAGAATGACATGGTTTCTAATTTATTTACTTGAAATATCAAAAATCATTGTATTAAAAAATATTTGAATTTCAAAATAGCCGTTTCCTACTTAAAAGCCTAGCTCTATTGTCTATTGTATCTAATATTTCGAAAACGGCGTTGTGAACATATCATTGGGAGTGACAATGTTTGAGCCCTGACAACCATGTAGGCATTTGTGTGAGTTTTAAGTTTCCCCTAGCAAAGATATTTTTCCCAGAGGTATTTTAAATTTGAAATATGTAACATTGCATAAGGCTTTAACGTTAGTATAGCAAAGGATCATGGGAAATATCACAAAATGGCGGCTCCCATTTAGCAAAATGCTCCTTTTTTTAGGAACATTGATGTTTTCATTAATAGGCCTGCTGCCGGACTGTTATTGGATTAGTTCAAGGGTCAAGCAAGTTTATCTTATGTAAAGAGGACTTCAAAAGAAACAAAATGGTGAAGAAAGCATTCGTTTTTTTCATTTAGGGAGAAATCAATAAATTAGTCCATCTGTCAAGCGTGTTATCTACTATAAAAGAGGACTTCAAAAGAAACAAAATGGTGAAGAAATCATTCAAATATCTTATTCCGTTAAGGAGATATTTAAGTTCAAGTTTTGTGTCATTTGTGCAGAAATGACTAAAATCAGACAATTTGTGACATCACAGCCTCATATTCCTCAAAGTCTTTATATATTCTGTCATATTTCTTCCTACGATTTCATGGCTTAAAAACCATCGGTTAAAGTCCGAAATGTAGTAAAATAGAATCTTGTAAGGATAATCATAAATTGCCACCCGAAGAAAGTTTAAAGAAAAATATTTCGAATAGTAATCAAGTTGAATAAATTATCATTAAAATACATTAACAATTGCTAAGAACGTGAGGATGAGAGCACCAGCCTTCCATAGTAGACTTACTACACCAGTCGTTTGTACACAGATAAGCCAGAACTTTAAACTTAAATATCTCCCCAACGGAATAAGAGTTTTGAACGCTTTCTCTCCCAGTTTATTCTTTTTCATGTCTTCTTTCGTATAAGATGGACTTGCATGACCACTGAACTAATCGTTTACTGAATATTACAACTGTTATTCATCTCATTGTAATAGTTTTACCAATGCTATATCGATTATCTAATAACCAGAGAATTCGTATCCTTCAAAATAGCATGAAACTGCACTCTTCCGGAATAAAACGTACCATGCTACATTTGTTGTTTTAAACCATTACATCGAAGAATTTTACATATATCTTATCTATACACATCAGCGCAAACATCAAAATGAAAGAAATTGTGAATCGCCTGAAAATGTTGCGAAAGTCAAATAATCTCGTTAATTCCTTTCACAACTCAGAAACATTTCTCTTTCAACAAACATCATGTGAAGACCACATAGGGAGTTTTATCTTTCTGTTAATCTAATTCTTTTTATTTCCAGGGTAAAGCAACAGCGCCGTGCTAGTGTATCTTTACGGCGAAAAGATTAGAAATTAGATAAGTTTCTATTTATTCGAGACAAAATTACAATGTTGATTACATCAAAGTAGCGTTGAATTTTGTTTATATACAAAGGAGGAGGCAAGGTGTGGATTAAGAATCTGAAATTTAAAGGGGAGGGGAGGAGCTGCCATAGTTCTCTTTGAAAAGAAGAGGAAAATGACAAAAGGCTTTAAAGTATAACAAAATGCAGACTAGCTTGAGCCATCCAGTCTTAGAGGTTGTGGTCAGTGGCGTGGCTAGACATTTTTTGAGGCGTGTCAAAACAATGAAACAATTTGATCCAAGGTAGGAAAAATCGGGAATCCTGAGGGGAAAATTTTAGAAATTTTAAACTTTGAGGAAAACCGTGGAAATTTTGTAGGAAAAATCAAATATTTTGAGGAAAAATTAGGGAATTTTGAGTGAATAATACCATTCGGTCTGTTGAAAAATTGTGGTCTTTTTTTCCAAGATGGCTTTCACTGCACCAAAACAATCCAACATACTGAATTTTCTGTTGTGCAATTTTCTCGAATGTTACAAAGTTTCCGGAAAGGGGGGGGGGTGGAGGGGATGTTCCCTTCCCATTGCTACGCCACTGGTTGTGCCTCCTGAGCCTTAACAGATTAAGCCGATCGGTCTGTGGCGAGCCATTTATTTTGGCAAGAATCTTTTCCACTAGCAGGAGTTTCATCCACACTGCAGTCCATGTCTGGAATTTTGAGTCCTGTATTGATGGGAAGATTCACGGCACAGGGTCACATAATTTATGGCTCGTGTGCATTATCATCTTCTCGTAGCGCATGACGTAGCAGAGGAATTTGTAATGATTTCTAAGCCACTAAATGGCTTAACTCGTGACTTTTTTTGCCGATATTTGTGTGTGAACTTACCATATTTTATCTTCCATTGTTCAACTTAGCATTTTATAACAAAAATAGTCTGAACTTGATTGATATTTTGTTTTTAATTATCTAATCATCGTTCTTCTTCTAACATGTTTTTGCAATTTTAATATTTGTATAAATATTTTCTAGTTTATTGCTTTTACATACTGATGTCGCTTGCAGTGAATTTTAATAAGCTAAATAGCAACACAATCGAAGGACTCACGATTTCAACCGAGAAGCTGTTATTGTTACTCGCCTTCGTAAATATCACAGGTCACAGAGGTCTTTCTATCATCTCGAGATTATCCGGTTGTCAATGCAATCAATTTTCCTGCCGGCGTCACTCTTACATGAAAAATTCAATTATCTATAGTTATTATTCAATTATCAAAGAAAAGTATCTTTCATTTATATCTAGCCAGGTTGGAAAGTTATATTTAATTAAATAAGGAAATGGTGACCTATATATCACACAGAGTACTTAGCTCTGGAGCAAAAACTCTTGGGACGTTACCCTTAAAGTATTATCAAAACAATATTTCTCAACACAAAAGGCTGTGTTAAAAAGTACTTTGAAAATTTAATTGACTACTTGCCATATGTATCCAATCACCAAGTTGAATTGAATTCCTGTGAGAGATATAAAGGTTACCCCCCTCAATTTTTCATGGTACCATAACTTCAGCTCAGTCATTTGCAATAAATAACTTTCGAAACACCCTAGCGCGTGATCATTGTTGCTAATTAAAGTGAGGATATCCATACATTTTATGAACTAAATTTAATAATACTCGAGTCATGGTTGTACCTCAAATCTCCCAGACTTGTTGTAAGGTCGTGGAGTTCAAGTATGGCGAGGGATCATTCAGAGTTTTCGTAAGGTCACCGATTAATTTCTCAGAAAATAAGGGCGGCAGTGTTTGTGACGGCAAATACATTTGATTTGATTTGATTGATTGATTTTCATTTTTTATGCATATATAACAACATTTATAATAAAAAGACATAACAATTTATGAAATAATGGTGGAAGGGCTTAGAAGCCAGAGCTTTTACAAGAAGCCCACCGTAACCTGGATTAAATAATTAATTACAAAGGAAATGTACATTCCAATTACAAAACAATAATAATAATTTGCGTCTGAATTGTAACTGTAGCGGTTTATTACAGTGGCATATCCAGCAGTATTAAAGGTGAGGGCTCCGAGAAGGTTCTACACCCCCCTCCTAAGAGGAAGTATTCAAAATTAGGCCACTTCCGTAGGCAATTTTGTATTTCTTTAAAGCAAAAATGAAATAATAACAACGATTATCCTAATTTGTGAAAATTTCCTCAAGAAACTGAGGTTCAGAACCCCCCAATTTCCCGTGGCTACGCCACTCAGCTGATACCGTGTATAAGGGCAATATAATAACGATATTTATTTACTCTCTGTGTTGATCAAAGTATACATGTAATACATATTGAAGTAATCGTCGTATTTATTTCTGGTAAAAATTAAAAAAACGTTTATGAAAGCGAATCAAATTTTCATTTTCAAAATCTTCTTATCGTGTCCACACACACACTAGGTGTTGTGCTTCAGCCAAAGTTGAACACTGAATTGAACGTTGAATTCTACTAGATCTTTAGCCTCCCATTCCTACTCTATAAGGGGACATCTTGGTAGGTGGTCCATAGTGTGTGGTTAAGTGCCACACTCACAGTGTTCACTTAACCCCACTTCTTGAGATTGACTTTATAGCGAATATCAGATCTTAACCTGTTGAGATATTTCCATTCAGCACCAGATGGGATTTCTTCTCTAGCACTTATGGACATGGTTGTTGTTGTTGGAAGATTGACAAGCCTCTCTTCCCATAAGGCAACTCTGGTACTATCAGCTCCAGTAAGTTCAATTTCGTTGAGGAAGCTTTTCCTGGATTTGAGCCATATATAAGACAGAGGACTATTGAAGTGACAAATTGACGTGAAACATGTTTATATATGTTCCGCCTCATTCTAAGGGTTTTCCCAATGCGTTGAAAAGTGACAGCAGTGTATAGTGTAATAACACACTTCCATATCTAAACGAATTTGTATACATTCTTTTGAATATTAATTGCCTGTTTTTAGATTACTGGCAACTATTTGTGTTTATTTTTCCGGGATGTTCGTGCTTTGCTCGTCTGCTGATGTTTTTTTATTCTTGAAATAAAATAAAGGTTTCTTTACAGAAATACTTACAAATTATCTTGGATCAGCAAGTAGGACATTACATTAAATGCCACACTGGTCACTTTTTAACACACTGATAAAATCTACAAAATATAACACTGTAACTTCAAAAGGAATGAAATATCAGCATTGATCAATTTGTTTCTTTAATAGTCCTCTATTGTATCAATCAAAATTTACATTCAGAGGAATAATCGTGAAGAATTTCTGACTTATAGCACTGATTTACCATAGTTTATGATTATAACATGTGTTGCACTGTTGCAGGTTCGCTGATGACATTTAGGACAGGACATTGATCAGTTTCTGACATATATTTTAAGACTTATATCCAATTTAACTAGCTTTAGCATGCCGACATCTAGCATCGATACTTTTATCATTTGTAACCACTAATTCTCTTGAGAAATTGTTGATCCTAAATTTGTTGATCCATTTGAATTTATTACGAAATTGCGTTTACTGAGGCTTACATGTATCTCAAAAGGCGTAATTGCTGTTTTTAAACACTTAACACTTGAAATCATCATGCCAATACTGTACCATGACATCTACGACATTTGTACTTGCAGCGCCCTCACTCAATACTGCTTCTCTCCCCCCTCTCTCTCATTCTCCTATCCTCCCCTCCCCCCCCTCTCTCTCTCTCTCTCTCTCCCTCCCCCTCTCTCTCTTTCTTTCTCTCTCTCTGCCGAGTCTTTAACAGACATTGACGATCATGGCCCTCCAGTCACTTCTGTTTATAGCTAAATGCATAAACTTATTTTTACTTAGACTGTTGTTGGTTGCCCAGTTGTTTAAGCTTTGGACATATGTAACTCGCTGCCTTCCTCTGCTTCTTTTGCCCTCAATTTTCCCACATAGTGCAAGCTGTTCCAACCCACCCTTCCGATAAACATGCCCGAAAAAGTCTGAAGCTACCAGGACATCATCATTTGTTTTCCTATCTGTCCAAGATATTTGCAACAATCTCCTAATAATCCACATTTCCGTAGCTTCTAATATTTTCTTGATGTCACTGGTAATTATTCAGCATTTACAGTTATAGAGAAGAGTAGACCATGCATATGCCTTCAAGACACGGACTAATGTGTCCATTCCAATATTCTTATTCTTCAGAATTCGATTCATTTTGTAAAGATGTCTTTGTCAATTGCAATGTGTTTTTAATTTCGTTAATGCATAGACTATCTGATGTTAGTGTGTAGCCCAAGTACTTAAACTGTTGTACTTGTTTCATTATTTCTCCTTGGCTTCGTATACTACATGATGGGTACATGGTTTTTTTAAACCGCCATACATTTTGTTTTCTTTACATTTAGAGACAGCCCTCTCCTTTCACTTTCCTCTACAACTTTATCCAGAAGAGACTGCAGTTTTTCTTCTGACTATAAGTACCGTGTCATCTGCATATCATTCCGTCCAACTTTCAGCCCCTCAAGACTGTCGATGTTACGAAGTATTGTTTTACTGTAAATGTTAAAAAGATCTGGTGACAAAACATCCCCTGCCTGACTCCTCTTCAGATTACCTTAAATTCACTATAATCTCCTTCAAGTCTTATTACCGCTTCCTGGTCCCATTATATGTTTCTTATAGCTCTTAGGTCTTTTCCGTCAATGTTCAAATTACTGAGTATTTCAAAGAGATCTTCATGTTTGACTTTGTCAAAGGCTTTGGAATAATCAATGAAACATAAATATAAATCTTTCTGTACTTCTATGCACCTTTCCATGATCATTGATAGTGTAAATATTGCATTCCTAGTGCCTTTGTCTACAACAAAACCAAATTGTGTCTGTGAAATTTCTGGCCAGATACTATTTCTTATCCTGTACATTAGAACACAAAGCAAGACCTTGGTGATATGGCTCATCAAGCTGATGGTCCTGTGTAGTTCGCATTCTGTTGCACCTGGTTTCTTGGGTAAGGTTATGAAGGTAGATTTGCTCATTTCTGGTGGTATCCCTCTTGTATCATATATCATATTTAAATAGCCTAGTTATAGTTTCAATGCCTACATCATCAAGAGCCACACAAACGTCAATTGGCATTTTGCCAGGTCCTGATGCTTTGCCATGTTTCATGTTACTGATGGCTCTTTGCACTTCCTCATTTAGTGTGGTGGGCCTTCCATGTTCTTTTAATGGTAGGTTTTTCTCCTCTGTTATCATCAAAGAGTTCTTCGATGTATTCTTACCATCGGTGTAGGCTGTCCTCTTTGTCCATGAGGATGGTACCACCTTTTGATTTAATGCAGCCTGTCTGTGTACAGATACGTTTTCTTGTTAGTTCTCTGACTTTTTCATGCATTATTTACCGTTTATGTATTGTGTATTCTCAATTTCTTTGCACTGTTGATTGATCCAGGTTTCTTTGGCTTCATGGCATTTTTTCTTTATTACTCTGTTTATTTCATTATATCTTTCATCATCATCATTTGCTAGCCGTTTTGTTTCCATTAAGTCCAGGATTTCTTGGATCATCCACTTTTTGTGATCCTTTTTTGCCTGTTTTGGAATCTCTTCACTCATTGCTTCTGTAACTAAATATTTCATTTTTGCCACATTTCATCAGCCTCAGTGAGGTTTTCCAGAACTTGGAATTTGTTCTCTACTGAAACTAAGAATCGCTCTTTTATGTCTGGATCACTTTTTAACAGGTTGGTCTGTAATTTAGGTTCCTTTTTAGGTTTCTTAAGTGATCTAAGTTTTACTTGGATTTTACATTTGACAGGAATATGATCACAGTCACAATCAGCACCGGGAATTGACTTAGTTGTTCTGACCGAATTTCGAAACCGTGTTTGAATCAGTATGAAATCAATTTGATTTCTGACTCTGTCTCCTGGGATCTTCCATGTCCAACATCTTCTTGGGTGGTTTTAGAACCAATCGTTGGCAATTTAAGAAGTCATGTTGTCTGCACTATTCAACCAGACTTTCTCCACGGTAATTTATTTCTCCTAGTTTGAGTGGTCCAACAATATCTTCCACTTTGCAGTTTCCACATGACTTGTCCTTCTCCTTAAAAAAATTGTTCCAGCAAATTATAGCCACAAACTTAATGTAGCAAATAATGAGACTACTTATATTAATTAAAATAACCACTCAAGCACACGATAAAGACTTCATCTATTGCTAATTTGATACTCAACACCAACTTCCACAACAACCCAGGACGAAATGGAGAACTAGTAAAATGGAGCCATTGATAAGGGAAATTTGATCCTAATTGCTTGTGGTTTTCAGAATAAAGAACATAAGGAGGAAAAGTCTGACCCGACCTGCTTATATATCAGATCGGGTCTGACTGTTTGAAATTCTAAGGAGCACAACAACTAATGAACTTTGGCATTGAAATCTTTCATCACAATCTTCATATCCTGTGATTTGAGTTGTTGTCGCCTTTTCTACTTTTTCATAAAATTTGTTTTATTTCTGTTGTTTCATATTCTGCTGTTGGCGCATACACCTGAATAATGCCAATGTTAAATGGTGTACCTTGTATTTTCACCACTATGATACGATCAGATGTTGGCCAGAACTCTTTGATACATCTCGCAGTTGCAGAATCGAGCAAGACACCGACTCCTTTATGGCGATGGTCTCCTCCAGAATACACCAGGGTGTAACCATCTGATGTTAAAGATCTATCACCCTTCCATCTAACTTCTGAGAGACCTAGTATATTGATATCCATTCTTTTCATTTCCTGCTTTATATTGTCTAGTTCATCCTTCTACATCATTGTTCTCACGTTCCATGTTGCTAAACTTTTTGGCAAACTGTTACGGCTACTCGTTGGATGACGATCGGGTGCCACCCGCCGCACATGGCTGTCCCTACCGAACGAGGTTTTCCATTTTGGAAGCCCATTCATGCTGTTACTCTTATTCTGTGTTTGGAGCGTCGTGATTATACTTGGGAAAATACAGCAGTGGTTTCCCCTTGCCTTCTGCCGGTTTGCATATTTACTCTGATAGCCTTTGACAACCCAACATTTTTCTGCAAGGCAGCAGGTATTTGTGGATGGCCGTTGACTCAAAAGGAGTTCATTCGCCCTTTGACAAGTTTTATTTTTGGTCCTGCTGGAGATCCACTACCCTCCTCATCCACCAAGCTGAATGGGGGAGCCGGTCTAGTCGCCGACCACTCGACCCATAGACAGGTAGTACTGCTTACATGGTTACCAGAAGCAGTTTAGGACTGACGTGACCTGTATTCCCAATATTGCTTAGAATAGTGTCTACGCTGTGTCACGCTTAAACCATTCCTGAAATAATCTACGTGCGTACGTTTGTAAAGAACATGTAAAATCGTACACTGTATGTATGGAGTGTGGTGGCAGTGATGTGTTAATTTTGGGGGGCCTTAAGATAGTGGAAATTCCGAACATCGCTGATGTAAAGCCGCGAATCTTTCATGTTTTGTCACGTTAAACCATTTCCCATCTTTCTAGAGTAATCTTTATTTGGAATCTTGAACACCTGCTTACATACAACTCTGAAAATCTCAAGATATCGCTTTGTCCCTCTATCTTACCGTAATCTTCCCATTACTTCAATTCATAACAAACCTAAGTGCTGCCAAGTTTATCCGCGCAATTGAACAATGCTTGAAGTACATTATCAAAAACATCAACTTCTTTGAAGTATCTTACTTGGATGAATATGTGCTTCTGAAATGACACATGTAGGTACATTGATGACTAAATATGACAATCAGAAGTAGAATTGGTCTACTATGAAATGAACGGTTAATTTAAAAACCCTACAGAAAATTGTGATCGTCAAGAAGAGGCCCCAGATGGCACTTCGCAGCTTGTTTGTGTGAGGCTTCTTATGTAAGGCTCTTTTCAATGAGATGCGAAGTAAAGATTAAAATTCAAGCAAACAACGTGATGTTGTTCGTTTAGTATTTCTCATATCTGCTACCGTAAATTCTATTACGCCGCCTAAATCACAGATAGTTAATTATTTACAAACACAATTCAAAAAGCTTAAAATAGTACATAAATCGAAATATTATAACTTCATTTTAGAATATCAGATAGTTAATTATTGACAAAGTTATTTTTTTTTTTAATAAACAGTACATAAATCGGAATATCAGAACTTATTTTTAGAATCTCATTTTGTTTTGTGTGCAAAATTATAAATTACTCTATTTGGAATATATAACTAGGCACTTTCAAAGAAAACCGTATTAAAATAGAGCAACAGTACGAAAGCATATGATATATTAAAGTTTTGCCAAGTATAAGCTACATGACTGTTTTCGTGAATAATGAACTTAAAAATGAAGCTCCAGATCTGCCAAATGTCCTAATAAACGCACGATCCGATCTTGTTTTCCCAATTTAACATTAATAACAATTTAATAAATGCCATTGATATTACATTAGATCTGTAACCTGATTTCCTTTCATCTAAATATCAAGCAATTGTTATGGTTTGGGTACCATGACAACAAAGATAATATCATATAACACGTCAATTTTTGATGACTTTTCCCAGGTTTTTGTAACTTCATTACCGCGTAGGAATTATAATAACAAGTATCAAAAGAATAATAGAATACCTTAAAACTTGTTTAACGCTTGTTGCAAAGGCGTTGTCATTGAACGAAATGCTTACGTGAGAAACTAACGTAAAATGCAGTTATATTAAAGCTAAGTTTCTCACATTATTTCTTCTCCGGTTTTGCCCCGCAAAACCTGCAAAAAGCGAGAAAAGCTTGCTTTGTATTGACAAGAAGTCACAAACAGATAGACCCAGCATGATGATAATACTCAAATAGACTCAGCATGATGGCAATACTCAAGTAGACCCAGCATGATGATAATACTCAAATAGACCCAGCATGATGATAATACTCAAATAGACCCAGCATGATGATAATACTCAAATACACTCAGCATGATGGTAATACTCAAGTAGATCCAGCATGATGATAATACTCAAATAGACTCAGCATGATGATAATTCAAATAGACCCAACATGATTATAATACCCAAATTAACTCAGCATGATGATTATACTCAAATAGACTCAGCATGATGATAATACTCAAATAGACTCAGCATGATGATTATACTCAAATTGACTCAGCATGATGATTATACTCAAATAGACCCAGCATGATGATAATACTCAAATAGACCCAGCATGATTATAATACTCAAATAGACCCAGCATGATGATAATACTCATATAGACCCAGCATGATGATTATACTCAAATAGACTCAGCATGATGGTAATACTCAAATAGACTTAGCATGATGATTATACTCAAATAGACTCAGCATGATGGTAATACTCAAATAGACCCAGCATGATGGTAATACTCAAATAGACCCAGCATGATGATAATACTCAAATAGACCCAGCATGATGATAATACTCAAATAGACTCAGCGTGATGATAATACTCATATAGACCCAGCATGATGATAATACTCAAATACACTCAGCATGATAAAAATACTCAAATAGACCCAGCATGATGATAATACTCAAATAGACCCAGCATGATGATAATACTCAAATAGACTCAGCATGATGGTAATACTCAAATAGACTCAGCATGATGATAATACTCAAGTAGACCCAGCATGATGATAATACTCAAATAGACCTAGCATGATGATAATACTCAAATAGACTCAGCATGATGATACTCAAATAGACTCAGCATGATGATACTCAAATAGACTCAGCATGATAAAAATACTCAAATACACTCAGCATGATGATAATACTCAAATAGACTCAGCATGATGATAGTACTGAAATAAACTCAGCATGATGATACTACTCAATTAGACTTTGCATGATGATAATACTCAATAGACTCAGCATGATGATAATACTCAAATAGACTCAGCATGATGATAATACCTAAATACACTCAGCATGATGATAATACTCAAATACACTCAGCGAAACGGCCATTTTGAAAATTGAAATCTTTTTTTTAACACATTGATTTTTAATATTTCAAGTGCATACATTAGAAACTATGGCATTTTATTGCGTCATCTGAACAATATGGCTACATGACTGTAATATTCTTGTGTGCTATAAATGTTCCTATTAATAGACATGCTTCCGGACTACCAATGTTTCATAACAGACAAAATATGGACACATGTTTGCCTTGCTGTATTTGGTAGAACAATTGACTAGCCGTTCTAATTATATTTTAGATTAGCTGGTATAACATATGAACTACTGCTATTCCTAAAAGTTAAAATAGCTGTTTTGAAAATTTAACAACTTTTAGAAGTTCCCTCGTCGTATTGTCCTGAAATTTCACATAAATGCCATTGTGTTTTTGATGTGGTCAATTCTTTTCTTGCTGATATGTCTTTCATCATAAAGATGGTATTTATCGCAATAAGGAAATAAGGCACCAATGTATTACGTTTAATTGCCATGACCCGTGCATTAAATTTACGTAATGCCCAACCTTTAATATTTGGCTTAATCCATTTTACAACATAAATTTCTTAACAAAGCGAAAATAGATATTTAAACTTTTCTGTTTTCATTCTTTTAAAAAATGTATTCTGAAACAATCTAACATGGAAATCTTATAAGAAATATTAATGCTTGATTAATGATTAATGAAATTAAGAAAACTCTAAAAAACTTCGCAGCTGATATATTTTGGCCTCTCAGTGCATAACAGTAATATAAATTGAAGAAAAAAATGCTTAAAGGAAAGGTATCGTTCCATAAATACATTTTAAAGCAAACGCCGCCGTGATAGTACCGTCACTTCCTGTTTTTAATATTCCCTATGGATCGCAAGAAATCTGCGATCTTACCGATCACACATTCGCATCGGCCTACATTTGTTTTATCAATAACATCATAGATTTTTCGCAATCAATTAGGAAAATTGAATACCGGAGCTAGCGTTAGCACCACGGCGGCGTTCATTTTTAAACGTATTTATTGGTGCGATACTTTTCCTTTAAACTGAGGCTAGCTCATTAAAATCATCCAAATGCACTTCGTTATTCTCGCGGGAATATTCAATCTAGTTCACATTCTCGCGTGTTGATATCAAATAACTGGAAAATGATTTAAATGCCTCTGCTCTAACATAATGTCTTTGGTGTTTTCTTTCATACTCAATTTGGATATGAATATTAGTTATAGTTATATTATTAGTTATAATAGTTGGATATTAGTTTACAAGATGGATCGATGTACTAAGTTGTTAATACAAGGTGGATCGATGTACTGAGTTGCTATCGTAATATCTACTAAGTTTTAAACAAAGATTAATCTTTATAAGTGATAGAATCATGATATCCCAACAGCAAAGAAGTGACCTGCAAAATAAGATTCATCACGGATGATTTAGGCGATTAAGAAGTCATAGAAGACATTTAAGTTTGATTTAAGCTGGCATTTTTGGTACTGTTTTAAGGGTAACATTCAAAACAACTTGATGGAGAATGATCATTGTTTCGCTTATCATTCCCTCGTTAACGGAGTTAGTTAGAAGGGGACAAACCGTTTGTCTCTCCGTCCGTTCGTTTGTCGATATCAAATGCTTCATATCCATTGTTCGTCCGATCACATTGATTGTTCAGCTACTCAGGAACAAAAAAATTATGTGACTTGCCTAAAAGGAATATTATGTGAAGGAGACTCCTGCTTCAAGAGAAGCATATAACCAATCCGTCGCTGACCTGAATACCACTTAACACAGTTTTGCCATGAAAATCGCACAATAGAGCTTGACGCCTCCAACAAATTTGTAATTAAGTGTCTTGGGGATGAGTAGAAAAAAACAGGTCTCTTTTTTAATCTGCAATGATTTTGTATATTTATCAGCCCTATCTGGTTTATAGGGGCAATATCAAGTTGGATTTCAGATTAAGGCGAAGGATTACTATTCTTCTGTTTACGTCATTTATCAGGATTTAGCTGTGGTGTGTATCAGGGGGGAGGTTGTGGTGCAACGGGGTAAGCGAAGCTTATAGTGATGGTTGAAAGATGAGTTGGTTAAGGGTATATATATATTTGATAGATGGAGTGGTAGAAAAATGTGGCTAGGAGTGGGAAGGGGTAGTAGATAAATCGAGAATGGTAGGTTAATGGAGGACCGTATATTTGTCGCCGGAGTTTTCCAAATGCGTGACACTGCAAAAACATTAACATTGGGTCAGCAAAAAACTATGGCGAATATCACTAAATAATAGTGTCTATGACACAAAAGGTTCTTAATTGTCGCAAATCTATAACGCTTAAAGTAATCCGAGTGTTTTGACAAACTTAGATCAAAATTTTCCTTTGAAAGTTCTTAAAACTTTTTGTAAATGCGGGTGTAAGGATCGGAACTGATTAAGAACAAAGCACCTGTTTTGAGGTTATATATATTTATATTTATAGATCTATATTTAAATTTATATAGATATATCTATATTTACATATATTCATATATATATATATATTTATGTATATATATATATATATATATATATATATATATATATATATATATATATATATATTTTTATATATATATATATATATATATATATATATATATATATATATATATATATATATATATATATATACATATATAAAATATATATATATATATATATATATATATATATATATATATATATATATATATATATATATATATATATGTATATATATATATATATAAATATATATGTATATATTTATATTTAAATATATATTTACATATATTTATTGATATATATATATATATATATATATATATATATATATATATATATATATATATATATATATATATATATACGAAAGTTCACATGAATATTAATTTTACCTTTTTGTAACGTCTAGTTTTGGAAAACTTTTTAAGCTATTTACCATCCATTTTGTGGCCAATAATGTATTCAAATTTTGAATCGTAAAAAAAGTGCATTCGTAAAAGCATAGTGCCCCATATTCATCGTACAATATTTCATGCACTTGACATAATGCTCTCAGCTAAAATGTCTTTTTTCCACGGCACATTTAGCAAAACGTCTGAGGCGTCTTTGTAATATTAAGTATTCTTAGTGTTTTTAAACTCGTTCGTACGGAGGCCCAAAGTGTTTAAAACTAAATATTCTTCATATAAGATACTGCACATATTTTGATCTTTGGACTGTCCCACAATGCATCTATTCAATATTCATAAACATATTAGAAACAGATCAACTTAGAGCTAAGGAAACTTAACTGTTGCAAGACTAAAAAGGGAATGGTCAAATTTGACCACAACATGGTCAACTCTGCACCGAACCAACTTTGGTCAAAATTAAAACGTCCAATATATGGTAAAATTTGACCATAATATGGAAATTATGGACGAATTTGACCATATTGTGGTCAAATTTGTTGTTTGATTTTATCCCAATTTGACCATGTTTTAGTCAAAATTTGACCATTCTGTTTTTTAGAGTGTAAATTGTCTTAATGAGGCAAGGGTTGTAAATGAGCTTTTCACCGTGCGTTCTTAAAGTTTTCTGTAAAAAGTTTTAAGTAAATGGTTCGAGAATTATTTTGGACCTATTCACTTAATTTCTGAAATTTTAATGAAATTAACCTCTAAAGTTCTTACCGATTCCTCTGTGATTTATGTTCTAAAATACGGCCTGACGGTTGTCATATTCTTCCGTTTGTACGGAGGAATGCCTTGAAATCTAATTATTCTCTATTTCCACACGACTTACAAACATTAAAAGCCTTTGAACCCTGTCTTTAACTTCTGCAGTACTTGTTACACTGTTGCTTACTTTTGAGTTGATCAATCGGATTTTACTAATAATAAGAAACAGTAAAGGCGATCTTACTATGAAAATCCATAGTAGTAATCTATTGTGGTTCTCCAGTGTATCTGGTAATGCCATTTAGAGCTTCTGGGAACTTTATAAGCGTTATAAACTATAGCAACGCGGTCAAACTGGTGTAATTAGATCAGTCATGATCAGGTAACAAAACAGCATAACGTTACTTAGAACTGTAGAAAGGCGTTTAATCGTAGGTTCAAACAGCAAGTTGTCAATCCGGGAGAGGTCCTATGTTAAGGAAGCTGTAAAATACCTGAGATAATAAACTTACCTCAGTCGTTTTGTTCGTACTTTGCAAAATGAATGTACCAAAGTATTGAATGAGAGACCATTTTGTACAGATTCTAAGATTTTGCAATGTTTAATTTGATTCCTTAGAACCTGCAATCTTAACGACAACATTACACTGTAACAAATATTTGAATTTTTGAAATGACTGTTTTGCGCCAAAAGATGTAGCTTTTTTCTTGATTTTCCGTTTGTTAAAAAGAAAGGCATTGGTAAGCATGTACAAGGGAGTGAATATTTAGTAAAGGGAGTAATATTTAGGCTTGAAAACAATGAAGATTTATTACTGAGTTCTAATTTTCGGACGGACAAATTCATTGTTTAGGGAATTATTTGAAATTTCAAGAAATGTATAACACTAAATCAGGCTTTAATATCAGCACAGCAAAGCATCACTAGCAATACTTCATTTTTTATTTCAAGATCATTTATTTCCACATTATGCAATATATACAAAATAGTGACAAAAAAGTACATTTGAATTTTCCATATAACTAAAAACATCTGGCTTTGTTACCAGTATTACTAATACATTGCAATGGAAAAGAAGAGAGAAAGAAGTTTAAAAATCATTGTACAACTCTCCCAAAAACCTACATGTAGATTAAATTACAACAAATACAACAGTAAAATAATATCACGTAAATATAACAGTGATTTAATTGTTACTAATTGTGCTAATGATGATGGAACTAATCACATGAATATATCACCAAAAAACAAAAACACAATAGGACAAAATGGCGATGCCTATGCTACGAAAGGTTCCTAACTCAAGGAACTTGTTGGTTACTTATTTTAGGACCTTTCTCGGACAGGTCAGGGTTTCAAAACTAGTGCCAGCACCTCACGATTATGTGAGTCTAAAGACGTTCATGTTAGAGGCAGGTGTATCATAGCTATTATGTTTGAATATTCGCATGTAATGATGTGCGCATGTGTCTTTGCATGTGACGTTGTGCGCATGTGTCATAGCTTCAGTTGTTGAAATCAACCTTGTTCGGTTTTAATCAACTCTCATGCAATTCTGTTAACAGTTTTGGTTTGTAAAACCATCTATTTTATTTCCTTTTTTCAGACTGGTAATTACATTTATTGAATCTGAATAAGAGTAATTACTTACAATTTTATCAATTTTCCGTACTCCACAAAATGCGAATAAAGTTCACAAAAGAGGTTTACGTGTAAAAGCGGATAGGTTAAATATCGACATCACACGAGGTTTAATTTGATGTTCCCGACAGGCTGATGTGAGACGGAGCAGAATTACCGACAGCAAATTAACTTATAATGTGTCAGACGTTCATGGGAACAAATTTGAATATTACTTTTATTTTACCTTGTTGGATTACCTCTTTCTGTGGAAACTGTAAAATGTCATTTATCAACAAAGCGATCATAACCTTATCAAGACATTGCAATTAGAATATTGTAATTGTAAAATCCCTACTGACAAAAAATGGCACTTAGATTATTAAACTCTTTAAGGAAATCATCATTCCTCGACAGCAATTCCCAAATGACCAAGCAAGTCAAAAATGTTATGTACAGATGAAGATAAATTAACGTCTCTGAGTTACGAAATAAACCACACCTATCATAGCAGCGCGGTAAATAGGTGGGGCAAACAATCCTCAAATCCACAATCATGGATTGACAACGCATTGATATTTAGATGTTCGAGAGGCCTGTTACAAGATTTGGTCCATTTATGGCACTTCTCCGGATCTTTAGAGTTTTTTAACAAACGGGATAAACAAAATATTATGTTTGTTAAATGTTCTGGTAACAGCAATCATTTTTACAAACCCCGCAGCGGGCCCGTAAGCGCAATTTTTGTTCACCATTTGCCATCACTCATTCTGTGTGTGCAGACATTTGTTTTGTACAGTAAATTGCATTGACTACATGAGCGCGCGCCGCTATCATGCTGTACTGTACCATTACCACGCAATATGTTTGCCTTACTTAGTTACGCAGATTTTGTTGCCAGGCAAATTCATGCAGTGATTGGCTGAAAATGCTGTCAATCATCAAACCCAAAGAGAAGAATTAAAATAGATTAACAGAGCCAACCGTCGACCTATTCACAAGGTTGTGTTGACAATCTATAAATAGCAACAATTTCAGCTTAATATAGGGATTTCATCACATGACTCTAACTCATTTGGAAGCCATTTTGCAAAAAAACGTCGTTGCGTTTCACGCGTTCTCACACAGCTCAGTCACATCATGCGTACAACAAACATACTGCATATTAACCTACATAACCAAAATAAAAAAATATTATTCTGATAACGTTAAGACCTTATGATATCTTGTATGTTAAAGAAAGTTACGTTATAACATTTTTGTTTTGTTTTTCAGTACATTTCAACGGCCAGTAGCTGATCATTTAAACTTTCATATCTCCTTAACGGAATAAAATATCTCAATGGTTTTGTCACCATTTTGTTCCTTTTGGTTGTCCCCTAAATTAATTTTTCATATATTCAAACCGTTTAATGATTTCATTGCACACTGTTTTCGATATTAACTTTTGACCATGTGAAACCTAATTTGAAGCAATTTCAAATAAACAGAATAGTTAATTCGTTCGTCTTTATCATACTGATCGATGTCTTAGTTAGGTGAAACGAACATTGGTGCGAAATGCTGAATTATTATTTCCGCATACTGACGAATGTCTTTGGAGCTTCATGAAATACAATTTTGCTTAAAATATCTTTATTGTTAGTAAAATTGTCAACAGATTCGCATTTACTCTTTCCAATGATATAAAAAGCTATATAATACGTTTATCAAATTTTATTTCATCAAGATTTAAAATTTTACGAACATTCGTCAGTATGCGGAATTAATAATTTTAATTTTGACATTCGTCACTACACAAATGACATTCATCACTACGCGAAAAGAGGGACGAATTGTAATACATTGGCAATATTTCTTGTTGCTTCGATCTATTATCTATTTTCTAAGTAATTTATGCAAATATTTAGTTTGCCAATCTTTTAAAAAGGAACCAAGTGTTTAAAAAGTGTGAACTCATTAAGCAGTGCTCGATGGTGTTGAGTTGCTACTACTAATTACAGTCTTCCCGTACACCCTCTGGTAACCTGCAATTACTTAAGATATTTGCATGATATCTAAATACTTTGAAAGACTATACAATTACAATCAAAATACATTTTATTTACTTCAGATACGATGTTCAGGTAAAACAAATTTTCATTGATTAATTTCCACACTGTCATCATTCGATCCCCTCTGGAGCACAATATATCGAATTGCATTTGATTAAGAACTTGATATTATAACCCAGTCAAGTTTGTGTCTTAAAGGAAAGGTATCATCTCACAAATACATTCTGAAGTGAATACTGCCGCCGCTGTTCGACGGATGTGAGATCAATAACATCGTAGATTTATTGCGATCAATAGGGACAATTGAAAACCAGAAGTAATGTGGGCAGCAAGGCGGCGTTCAATACTGAATGTATCTATGGGACGATATCTTTCCTTCAAAGACTGTCTTTTGTGATATCTTCATCTTCATGTTCTCTTCTAATGATACAATCCACAACATCGCTCTAGCAGTCAGGAAGATATCTAACTCTTCATGTTCTCTTCTAATGATTCAATCCATACCATCGCTCTAGCAGTCAGGAAGATACCTTACTCTTCATATTCTCTTCTAATGATACAATCCACAACATAGCTCTAGCAGTCAGGAAGATACCTAACTCTTCATGTTCTCTTCTAATAATACAATCCATAACATTGCTCTAGCAGTCAGGAAGATACCCAACTCTTTATGTTCTTTTCTAATGATACAATCCATAACATCGCTCTAGCAGTCAGGAAGATACCTAACTCTTCATGTTCTCTTCTAATGATACAATCCACAACATCGCTCTAGCAGTCAGGAAGATACCTATCTCTTCATGTTCTCTTCTAATGATACAATTCATAACATCGCTCTAGCAGTCAGGAAGATACCTAACTCTTCATGTCCTCTTCTAATGATACAATCCACAACATCGCTCTAGCAGTCAGGAAGATACCTTACTCGTCATGTTCTCTTCTAATGATACAACCCATAACATCGCTCTAGCAGTCAGGAAGATACCTAACTCTTCATGTTCTCTTCTAATGATACAATCCACAACATCGCTCTAGCAGTCAGGAAGATACCTAACTCTTCATGTTTTCTTCTAATGATACAATCCACAACATCGCTCTAGCAGTCAGGAAGATACCTAACTCTTCATGATACCTAACTCTTCATGTACTCTTCTAATGATTCTTTCTAATGATACAATCCACAACATCGCTCTAGCAGTCAGGAAGATACCTAACTCTTCATGTTCTCTTCTAATGATACAATCCACAACATCGCTCTAGCAGTCAGGAAGATACCTAACTCTTCATGTTCTCTTCTAATGATACAATCCATAACATCGCTCTAGCAGTCAGGAAGATACCTAACTCTTCATGTTCTCTTCTAATGATACAGTCCACAACATCGCTCTAGCAGTCAAGAAGATACTAATCATGTTCTCTTCTAATGATACAATCCACAACATCGTCAGGAAGATACCAATCAAGATACAAAGAACATACTCTAGCAGTCAGGGAAGATACCTAACTCTTCATGTTCTCTTCTAATGATACAATCCACAACATCTAACTCTTCAGCTAAGATCAATCCACAAAGATAGCAGTCTAACTTCATGTTCTCTTCTAATGATACAATCCATAACATCGCTCTAGCAGTCAGGAAGATACCTAACTCTTCATGTTTCTCTTCTAATGATACAATCCACAACATCGCTCTAGCAGTCAGCATATCTTCTAAGATACAATACCAACATCGCTCTAGCTTCATGTTCTCTTCTAATGATACAATCCATAACATCGCTCTAGCAGTCAGGAAGATACTAACTCTTAACTCTTCATGACTCTTTCTCATCGCTCTAATGATACAATCCACAACATCGCTCTAGCAATCAGAAAGATACCTAACTCTTCATGTTCTCTTCTAATGATACAATCCCTAAGATCGCTCTAGCAGTCAGGAAGATACCTAACTCTTCATGTTCTCTTCTAATGATACAGTCCACAACATCGCTCTAGCAGTCAGGAAGATACCTAAGTCTTCATGTTCTCTTCTAATGATACAATCCACAACATCGCTCTAGCAGTCAGGAAGATACCTAACTCTTCATGTTCTCTTCTAATGATACAATCCATAACATCGCTCTAGCAGTCAGGAAGATACCTAACTCTTCATGTTCTCTTCTAATGATACAATCCACAACATCTAGCAGTCAGGAAGATACCTAACTCTTCTTCATGTTCTCTTCTAATGATACAATCCATAACATCGCTCTAGCAGTCAGGAAGATACCTAACTCTTCATGTTCTCTTCTAATGATACAATCCACAACATCGCTCTAGCAGTCAGGAAGATACCTAACTCTTCATGTTCTCTTCTAATGATACAATCCATAACATCGCTCTAGCAGTCAGGAAGATACCTAACTCTTCATGATACAATCCACAACATTCTCTTCCATGTTCTCTTCTAATGATAATGATACAACTCTTCCTTCTAATGATACAATCTTCTAATGAACAATCGCGCTAGCAGTCAGGAAGATACCTAACTCTTCATGTTCTCTTCTAATGATACAATCCATAACATCGCTCTAGCAGTCAGGAAGATACCTAACTCTTCATGTTCTCTTCTAATGATACAATCCACAACATCGCTCTAGCAGTCAGGAAGATACCTAACTCTTCATGTTCTCATCGCTCTAATGATACAATCCATAACATCGCTCTAGCAGTCAGGAAGATACCTAACTCTTCATGTTCTCTTCTAATGATACAATCCACAACATCGCTCTAGCAGTCAGGAAGATACCTAACTCTTCATGTTCTCTTCTAATGATACAATCCATAACATCGCTCTAGCAGTCAGGAAGATACCTAACTCTTCATGTTCTCTTCTAATGATACAATCCATACCATCGCTCTAGCAGTCAGGAAGATACCTAACTCTTCATGTTCTCTTCTAATGATCAATCTTCTAATGATACAATCCATAACATCGCTCTAGCAGTCAGGAAGATACCTAATCTCAGGAAGATCGCTCTAGCTAACTCTTCATGTTCTCTTCTAATGATACATCCACAACATCGCTCTAGCAGTCAGGAAGATACCTAACTCTTCATGTTTCTCTTCTAATGATACAATCCATAACATCGCTCCAGCAGTCAGGAAGATACCTAACTCTTCATGTTCTCTTCTAATGATACAATCCATAACATCGCTCTAGCAGTCAGGAAGATACCTAACTCTTCATGTTCTCTTCTAATGATACAATCCAAACATCGCTCTAGCAGTCTAGCAGTCAGGAAGAACCTAACTCTTCATGTTCTCTTCTAATGATACAATCCACAACATCGCTCTAGCAGTCAGGAAGATACCTAACTCTTCATGTTCTCTTCTAATGATACAATCCATAACATCGCTCTAGCAGTCAGGAAGATACCTAACTCTTCATGTCATGTTTTCTTCTCTAATTCTCTTCTCATCTAATGATACAATCCATAACATCGCTCTATCAGTCAGGAAGATACCTAACTCTTCATGTTCTCTTCTAATGATACAATCCACAACATCGCTCTAGCAGTCAGGAAGATACCTAACTCTTCATGATACAATCCATAACATCGCTCTAGCAGTAAGATACCTAACTCTTCTCTTCTAATGATACAATCCATAACATCGCTCTAGCAGTCAGGAAGATACCTAACTCTTCATGTTCTCATCTAATGATACAATCCATAACATCGCTCTAGCAGTCAGGAAGATACCTAACTCTTCATGTTCTCCTCTAATGATACAATCCACAACATCGCTCTAGCAGTCAGGAAGATACCTAAATCTTCATCTTCTCTCCTAATGATACAATCCATAACATCGCTCTAGCAGTCAGGAAGATACCTAAATCTTCATGTTCTCTTCTATTGATACAATCCACAAGATCGCTCTAGCAGTCAGGAAGATACCTAACTCTTCATGTTCTCTTCTAATGATACAATCCATAACATCGCTCTAGCAGTCAGGAAGATACCTAACTCTTCATGTTCTCTTCTAATGATACAATCCATACCATCGCTCTAGCAGTCAGGAAGATACCTAAATCTTCATGTTCTCTTCTATTGATACAATCCGCAACATCGCTCTAGCAGTCAGAAAGATACCTAACTCTTCATGTTCTCTTCTAATGATACAATCCAGAACATCGCTCTAGCAGTCAGGAAGATACCTAACTCTTCATGTTCTCTTCTAATGATACAATCCACAACATCGCTCTAGCAGTCAGGAAGATACCTAACTCTTCATGTTCTCTTCTAATGATACAATCCATAACATCGCTTTAGCAGTCAGGAAGATACCTAACTCTTCATGTTCTCTTCTAATGATACAATCCACAACATCGCTCTAGCAGTCAGGACGATACCTAACTCTTCATGTTCTCTTCTAATGATACAATCCATAACATTGCTCTAGCAGTCAGGAAGATACCTAACTCTTCATGTTCTCTTCTAATGATACAATCCATAACATCGCTCTAGCAGTCAGGAAGATACCTAACTCTTCATGTTCTCTTCTAATGATACAATCCACAACATCGCTCCAGCAGTCAGGAAGATACCGTACTTTTGGTGGAATAAGAAATAGACAAGAACTTCGTATTCATTATACAATCCATAGAGGCCGCCATTGTAACTTGTGATAACATTGTTAAAGGAATTTTTAATTTCAGCACAAGAGGGGAGGGGGGAGAGAGAGTTATACTTTATGATGTATACACACAGTGTCAGCGATGTCTAAGCTGACACAGACCTATGTTTCGCAGTCACGTGTGTTCAAAGTTTAATAAAAAAGGTAAACGATAATCTTTTGTTATTTTCTCGCGAAGTCCATGGCGGATTTTAAACGTTCACGGTTATATCTAATGAATTTTTAATTGTTACCTGTTTTCATCAGAAACCAAATGATTCTCCGGACTGTCTAGGATTTTACACAGTTTACACAATGAAATATTTCTAAAAACTTCAATTGATTTAATAGTTAATTTACTTAATAATATTGTATTATAACAATTGATAAATTCAATGATGTAACACTACATTTGTTCTATAACAAAATTGTATCTCTTACTCGAACAAGTTTTTGAAACACTTTATCTCCATTCTGTTGTGTACGTTGGACGTTTTTGACCAATCCAATTGTACTTTAAAGGATCATTAACTTGTATTTCATTTTCATATGTATGGTTGAATACTAATACAGAACCAATTTGGTGCATATTGATATTATTCCATATTTCTGTGCAATAACATGCTCTTGCAATCATGTTTACCTTCAGCTCTGAATGAAAGAACATTTTTTGTTTTTTGAGAAATAGATAAAAAAAAATCTTTGGTCTGCAGATATGACAATATACTTTACACTGCGTAGTAATTTTTTTAACACACTGGTGAAATCTTTGAAATACAATAACCCCTAAAACAAAATAAGATACCAACATGGTTCTTTTACCTACGTGTCTTTGGAATACCGTATCCGATGTAAAGCGTCAGGGCGGTCATGAAAATAGAATTGCGCAACTTTAGGTTCAAAGATTATTCCTAATAAGCGCCCATGATCTAGAGCCCAAACTACTGTGCTACTCGAATTGTTTTGTGCGAATTGGTTAGCTCCACAATTAATAACCATCACAAAAACAAAAATTCCAATTAATCAAATAAATTATGTTATCAGTTTAAAAATGTTGGATGGGCACTTGATACGTCGTTTACGGTAGTTCCCCCCGAAGATGGGAGGGGGAGAGGGGAGGGGGGGAGGGGGCACTTTACACTAAAAGTGGTAAGGGTGTGCAGCCAACCGACCGAAACACATACCCGCAGTATGACAGATTTTTGGGTAACTGGAGTATGAAATTATACAATTTTGATACCCGCAGTATGAACGATTTCAATTTTGATACCTGCAGTATGAGTATTCAACGAAAATACTGTTAAAATGGACCAGCAGTACATAATTAACACAGTATAACCTCATATTTTGGGACCTACACTACAAAAATGGTGAAAAAAAGCCTTTAAACTTTTTTTTAAATTTGGAATATGGAATTGCCTCACATATGGTAGTTCTTGTAACGAATAAAAGATTTAGAAGAATAAAAGATTCACGTGAATATTCATTTGAAAGGTTTCTTATTATGTTTCTGCAGTACAAATGAACTTCACTGAAGTTCAACGGCAGTTCTCCTTGAGCCATTTTTAGTATCAACAAATTAAACTGTTATATGACATCGAAAAGATCCTCTTAACTATGAGAAAGTAATAAGGATATTGATTCTTCATGGGAAGTTTGTAATTAATCTGAGGATCATCAAATTCTAAATTAGCTATTAATATCTAAACGTTGATTATTAATCTGACATTACTATAGACCTTTTCAAATCTGAATCGGCAAATTCCGGAATTTGTTTGACCGTCCGCATAATTTATGCACGGTATTGGATCAAAGATATGAAACAACTGTTTTTAAGCCCACTTTCATACTTGCCTTATTATTAACCTGACACTTACTGTAGGAGATATAAAGCTTAGGAATTTATTTGGAACTACGCAGTGAAGTTTGATTTAATCGATAGTCCAGTGGGCTGTGGTGGATAGTCCTTTTCTCCCTTGAAAAAAAAAATACTGGAGAAAAAATACTGGGGAATAAATTCTGGACACTGAATTACACTGTTGAAGTTGCAGGTTTCTTATCAATTGTTAATATTGCTAATTTTTGTACGATATTTTAATGTAGTTCTTGTAGTTCTCGGTGTGTTGAAAAGTTAAATAGACCTGATTTAATTTAAATGTCTGATTTTTGCTCATCCACCAAGACAATTTACCAGCTGGATTAAAAGAAATTCAAAAATTCTATAAAATAAGCCTTTATTTGTAAACTAATCTCTTTTACCGCGTGAGAATGGTTGCACCATTGGTAGTTTACAACATTTTGTTCTTGTGCATAAGATTTGTAACCAACTCAACGTAATCTCCAGGGGACGGTGTATCCAGCCTTGTAGAGTTTTAGAACGAAATAAATGGCAATTGGTGGTAACTTTCGTTTCCAAAAAAATGTATCAAAAGTGCGCTCTTTAAACTGTTTGGAGGTTAAGTTTCACTGAAGAGCAAAACAAAAAATTTTGAATGATCTGCACCTTTACAATTTAAGGACGTTTTTGAAAAAAATCCGGGACTTTTTTTGCAAACTTCTTGTACCTTTTGTGGACCTTCTCCTCCCACTTCACCAGGCTACCTTTTTCCACGTCTTTAATAATTTCTCCTTCACCATCCTCTAATTTTTGTGGTTAAAAGAATAATTAGTCATCCTTTTTTTTTTTTTTTTTTACCAGACTCGCTTAGTGACCGTAAAGTACAACCGATAACCGAAACAAACTTGCGAAAAATACATCAACAAATGGTCTTGTGTACTCTTTGTATATAATCAGTAGTAACTGATATAATGTCTGGTGTATAATCTTCCTTGCTATTTCTCTGTGGGTTTAATTTTGTAGATACAGCTCTTCTTTACACTCTCGTCTTACTTCGCTCAGCTTATTTTCCCAAAAATATCATGATTATCTTGATGTATTTTGTAAGCAATACCGTTGATCGTATACTTGTTTATTTGTATTTTGTCCTTCTAGTTTTTGGTTGTTACACATACTGATAACGCGTTTTCTTAATCTCCGGGGTCTCCAATCTTTCCAAGCGGTATACAATTTGCGTATCAACCAAAATTTATATATATATTTTCAAGTACAATTTAGTTCTATATTCTTCTTTATGAATAGGATACAGGCCTTTACATGAATATATACATAATAGTAAACAAACAGCAAAGCAATATAAATAACAACAACTAAAACTTAAAGATAAATACATTTCTTCAAACTAAGTTTCTATTTCTGAACGAAACTTCAGCTCTTTGCCAGAAATAAGCAAATGTTATTCAAAAGAGATTTATTTCTGGTGTTTAACATAAAAAAACAATTTTTTGGATTTACATAAAATTATCTTAGAAAATAAAGAAATCTGACCTCGTAATAACATGGGCATTCTAATGAAAAAAATGAAATTCGTCTTCAACCTTTCCTAAATTACAACAAAAACAAAATATTTTCCTTGAAACATTATGACGACCTTTGTTTATTTTCAGATTAAAACATCCACATCAAAATCTCGTAAATAATGAGCAAAAATAATTAGTAGAAGGTAGGTGATATAGAATTCAAGGTTGGTTCAAGGATTGGCTTTAAACATTATAGAGTGACATTCTGCTCATATAATTGACGCTAGTATTCCAAATCTGTTTAATGACATTTGTTCGTTGTAAAATCATTGAAAGATAGCATTTTTCATCATTAACTCCCTGCTATATCGAAACATCTCCGAAACCAAAGGTAAATAGTGTTTGTTTTACTTCAGTAGCCCAGCATGATGTATTACTCTCCGATAAACAGAACATATATCTATAACAAATGGATGTACATCGATTATCATCATGCTTCAAAACATTTAGTCAGTATTTAATTTTTCAATGAATAGCAAATCAAGAGAGATATGTTCTACCTAGCTCGCCTATAGCTACGTTATAACAGACTTGGGTGGTAATTCCAGTATATACTTAGACAATTTCAAATGAATAAGTTCAATATCTTTGTTATCCCGTGACCCCCAAACTTCCGATGTATACAACAATATAGGTAGAATCTTTTTGTCAAAAATATACAATTTAAATATGCGAGAAGTTGATTAAACATAAAACATTTCTTTAATACAAAAATAGCTTTAGTTGCCTGTTCCCCTAATTTTTGAAGAAGAGGTTCCGTGAACCTCTTGAGGAAAAACACAAACCAATTTTTTTTTAAAGAAGATACTACCTCGACTTGATTATTGTTAATAAGAAAATAGGTCAGAACGAGCTAAATATCCCTTTTCTAAAAACAATAACATTGGGTTTAAATTAATTCATTTAAAAAAACACGTTTACAATACTCTTGTAAGTCGTTAAGCAGTTTTTGAAGTACATACACACTCTCCGACACAATCACTAGATCGTCTGCTTACAATCAACAAAAGAATTCCTTATCACCTATGTGAACACCCTTATAATACAGAGACCGAAGATATACTTCCAGATCATTCACA
>JAIGNY010002957.1:560000-595000 GCA_020152595.1 Chiridota heheva
ATCTTCAGAGCAAAAAATTTCTGGAAATACATCTCTATTTTCTCGAAAGTTATATAGAAAATGTTTCTTCAACTCCAGTTTTTTTTGTAAAGTTCACAACTTCCACATCTTATAATTCCAATGCATCAATAACCCTCTGCACTTATATGAAGTGTGTCGCAATTAAAGTATATTAGACGTTTGATGCATTGTGGGTACATGGTGGCCTTAACTACAATGACGTCTTTACTTTGAAGTGTCTGAGTAATACTAACATTTAAACAATTTGTATGGAGTTTTTGCTTTGTCATTCTCTCATGCATTAATTCCCGGTAATGCATGACCTTAAATATTTGGTTTATTCCAGTTTTAGAACAGGTAATTGTTTCATTAAAGCGAACAAAAATACATGTAAACTGTTGTCATTTTCCAGTCTTTTTAGTTGTTTTGCATGCAATCTAATACGAAAATTTTATAAAATAATCAATATTTTGCCGTCGTGTCTATAAACACATTTAATGTACAGTACTATTCAAAAGACTTTGCACTCACGATTAACCCTCCTAAATTCGGACCATTCCACTCGTGCCAAAGTACTTTGCCTAGTGCACATACAAACACTCAACCTCAATATTAATATTGAATTAATGGCTCTCCTGGACTATAAGACTAATAAACTCAAACAGCTATGCAATGTAAAGGATTTTTGCTCTTGGAAAGCTTTTAAATGCTAAATCTGTACGTATAAGGCAGATCAAACAAAGTTAATACGAAAAGAAAAAAAATGAGGTGAAAAGGAGAGTTCGTGCAGATAAAAGAAGAATGGTAAAACATGCTCCAAAAGATGCAAAAGAAGTTGCATCCACATGAACAACTTCTGCAATATCACAAAGAAATTGTGCTATAAAGGAAGAAAGAAAGGGTAGGTATAAGAAGCAGATAATTAATTACAGGAGAAGATGAGAAAAGGACACTTGACCTGTCCTTCTCCTTAAAAATGTGTTCCAGTAAATCATAACCACAAACTTACTGTAGCAAATAGTGAGACCACTTTATCTTAATTAGAATTACCACACAATAAGAACTTCATCTATTGCTAATATGATACTCAGCACCAACTTCCACAACAACCAAGGTTTTCAGAATAAAGAAAATAAAGAGACAAATCTGACCCGACCTGGTTATGTATCAGGTCGGGTCTGACTGTTCGAAACTTTAAGGAGCTGAGATGGATAGATTTAGAATCAACATTAATCCAACCTTTGATAAGGGAAATGAATGAATAACTGGACGAGTTATTAGACATGAAGAGGGGTAACAGATGAGAGTAGAATCACAACCCAAGAAGTGAAAAAAGTCTTTTAAATGGAATGTACTGACCTTTGGACAAAATTGAAGAGCAAATTTGACCACCGTGGTCAGGTTTGACCATAATATTGTCAAATAAATGAAGGTATTTAAGGCGCCAGGTGTTAGCAGCTCTCCTTTCAAGCTCTCAGAAAACATCCTGATTTATATACTTCAAGAACAACTGTGACTGACATTTTTAAAGAATTGTTTTGATATATGTGTAGAGACTTTGGATGTATCATTCAATCTAAAATATTTTCAATTTCTTAGTGTAAATATATCATATTAAATTTTGTATCAGACTGATACTATTTTCATAGGATATCTACATGTAGGCTTCATTGCTGGCACATATTGATATATCAGCACTGGACTGGACTTGGGCATCAGCTGTGTTGAAGATCTATTATTTGTTGAGATGATCATTCAAGTGTGGAATCAAGTTCTCCTTCTCTGCAGTATAAGCATTGTTTTGCAAATTGTGCTAGGAGGAAAAGCAGGGCTTTTTAAGATGATAATTACAAAAGAAGGCTGCAAGAAGATTTACTCCATTGGTGAGCTACAGCTTTTAAGGAATAGCCCAAGTTGCAATATCTCTACACAGACTGCTGAGAGAATATGTGGTCTAATGGACTTTAAAAATTGTCAAAAAAGGAAAAAAACTCGGAGAGGAGTTCGTTCTAGAAAATATGTGAAAACCAAAAGTCAAAGAAACGAACAATCTTATTTGTCACAAAACATCACCAGAAATGTAATCCCTATTAACAGAGTGCCCGTTACACCACATGATTGATGTCCATAAAGGAAGACTCCACGATCTAGAATGCCTGTTACACCACATGATTGATGATCATGAAGGAAGACTCCACGATCTAGAGTGCCTGTTACACCACATGATTGATGTCCATGAAGGAAGACTCCACGATCTAGAGTGCCCGTTACACCACATGATTGATGTCCATGAAGGAAGACTCCACGATCTAGAGTGCCCGTTACACCACATGATTGATGTCCATGAAGGAAGACTCCACGATCTAGAGTGCCCGTTACACTACATGATTGATGTCCATGAAGGAAGACTCCACGATCTAGAGTGCCCGTTACACCACATGATTGATGTCCATGAAGGAAGACTCCACGATCTAGAATGCCTGTTACACCACATGATTGATGATCATGAAGGAAGACTCCACGATCTAGAATGCCTGTTACACCACATGATTGATGATCATGAAGGAAGACTCCACGATCTAGAGTGCCCGTTACACCACATGATTGATGTCCATAACGGAAGACTCCACGATCTAGAATGCCTGTTACACCACATGATTGATGATCATGAAGGAAGACTCCACGATCTAGAGTGCCTGTTACACCACATGATTGATGTCCATGAAGGAAGACTCCACGATCTAGAGTGCCTGTTACACCACATGATTGATGTCCATGAAGGAAGACTCCACGATCTAGAGTGCCCGTTACACCACATGATTGATGTCCATGAAGGAAGACCCACGATCTAGAGTGCCCGTTACACCACATGATTGATGTCCATGAAGGAAGACTCCACGATCTAGAGTGCCCGTTACACCACATGATTGATGTCCATGAAGGAAGACTCCACGATCTAGAGTGCCGCTTAGATCAAAGTTCCAGCAAACTCTCCAAATTGGTCACCCAGAATGAACAATCTAAGTCGGACAGAAAAAAAAACTGAATTCCGAAATAAACGTTTTGGAGCAATATTCACGTAGAAACTGTATGAGAATAATTGGTCTGGAAGAAAGAGCTGAGGAGGTTACAAATGCTCTCGTAAAGACTCTGGCCCGTGAAAAGCTGGGAGTTAATATACAGACCACAGATATAAACAGGACTGTCATAGAGTTGGTTAGACAAGCAACAGAGGAGGTTTGGCTATCATTGTAAAACTTACAAACTATGCGGCAAGATCCCTCGTGCTGAAAGCGAGAAGGAAACTGAAAGGAACCGGGATAGTCTTACAAGAGGACCATACCACCCAAATTTGCGCCCTCCTTAAACAGACTTCTGATCATCCCCAAACCTCATCTGCCAGGTCAATTGACGGAAGGATCTACGCGCTTCTTCAAACAACAGAAGGCTCAGAAGTGAAGAGAAGAATAATGGGACCAAATGATTTTATGAACCTAAGAACCCCCATGTACCTGAAGTTGACAGATATAAATTGTTATTATTCTCTGGACTTACCAAAACACTGGAATTTTGCTGAGGAGTATCAGTTCCCTGATAATTCATTCATACCATTTTCCACATTTTTCTTAAAGTTTGTGCAAATCTTTCTTTTCTTATTACATATCATGTTGGATGATGCACATGATGACTATGACCCAAGTAATTGTAAGTATTTTGATATAGATAGTTACAACAACGTGGCAAAGAATGCTGTGTTTTCTCTTTTTCATGTAAACAACCGTAGTCTAATCTATAATGTCAATACCATAGCAGATTATCTTTGCATTCTTACAATGATTTTTCAGTTATAGGTTTCCCGGAAACATGGTTTGGTTCAAATAATAATGATTTAATTGGTATATATAACTACAACCCTTTTGAACAACATAGAGATAACAAGAGGGGGCGGGGTTTGTTTGTTTATACATAATAAGTTCCCTGCAGTTATGCGAGAGGATTTATCAATTTTCAACAATGACTTAGAGAGTATATTTGTTGAATTGATTTATGATACGGTTGCTATTTTAGTTTGTGTTATTTATAGACCCCCTCAGTCTTCGCTTAATTCATTTAATGATATCCTAGGCTCTATTCTTTCTAAAATCTCAAATGAGCATAAACATTGTTATATCATGGGTGATCTTAATATTGATATTGTCAAAAACAGCTCAGTAGACTTTCTTAATACAGTGTAATCATACGGGTTTTATCCATTGAAAGCAAATCAACTAGGGTAACTCGTAATTCTGTAAGTTTAATCACACATATTCTTATCAATACTAGCTTTGATAATCATACTACTGGTGTTTTAATTACTGATATTAGTGGTCACTTTTCAATATTCCATCATGGTAACACTTTTACTCGTAAAATAAGATACGGTGCCACTCCACGTGTACGTAACTATTCGCAAAGTAATGTAAACAAGTTCATTCAGGCTGTTGGGTCAGTTGACTGGAGCTCTATTTTATCAAATAATGACGCCAACCTTGCACATGATTCATTCGCAAATATTCTTGAAGCAACAGATAATAATTGTTTTCCATTTATTTGTATTAATAATAAGCCCAATGTCAAAAAGTGGCAAATGTTTGATAATTGCTTTCTATGTATCTGCATTTCCTAGTGAAATATTTCGAAACATTGGAGGGGAGCGAGGAAGAAAGAGAAGGGAGAGGGAGGGGGGGGCTGGAAATAGCTGTATAACAAATTTGAAATAACATGCAAACTTTCGGTAAGAGTCCCAACGGTTTTGTTCAGTTTTGGCTTGTCAGCACATGTATGACAATTATGTATATTTACCTTAACACGATAACTTGTCTTGAAAATAAAAGTCTCTTTCTGTGCGGTGTTTCCTCTCTCAATTCTGTTTAGGTAATTAAACCCTTCCTCTAGCATCTTTCCTGACCATAGGCGGGATTTAAGGGGGCAACAGCTTTTTTCCAAATTTGTATATTTTGCCTCGTGAATTTTTGCAGCTAAGCGTGATTTTGTGATGACAGCTCCCCTACCCCTACCCTACCCCCTCCCCTACCACCCCCTCCCGCCTCCCATAAAACATAAATGTTATTCTTCATGATTTGCTAAGAATAAGCTTGTATATTATATTTTATATTTGGTGTTGTTCATCAACATTTAATGAAGATGTCAATATACAATGATATTATGATTCTTTCATATTCGTGTTAATGTTCATGCGATGATTCCAAGGCGCCAACAGCAGGAAAGTTGTTGAGAATATTAATAGGAAACGTGATATTGCAATTGTGATCCAATAGTGCTCGTTTTATTATTGATAACAGAATAGATTATGAACTTCGGAGGCAATAATTTACACAAACAAGGGGCTCAGAAAATCAAGAAATCTCTTGTAAGATCTGACGTTGAAGACGTTTGACGCCTTCTTAAGTAAAATTACCGAGGACGGAAGTGTGATAAAAATCATTGAGGTACAACAATAAGTGCCTTGAAAGGCCAGAAAAACTCGCATTATTCACTGAACCTTTTTCCAGGGCCATTAATTACCTTCATACCAATAATGCATAGGCCTAACTTATACATAGATGGCTGTAATGTTAAGGGCGTAAAATAGGCAAAGCTATACGTACTGTTGTGACAAGGATTTTGCCAGCCCGAATTCGTTTCCAATTTTGGATGTGAGGCTAAAGCTAAATGACTTAGAATCAATACAATTACAACGGGAAAGTTATAGCAAAAGATCTGCCATCAGTCCGGTTCGTACGCCCCCCTCCCCACCCCCCCCCCCTGCAATCGGGAGAACAGTTTTATTCTCTCGATCGGGGAATTCTTTACAGAAGTATCCCACAATGCATCTATCCAAATTCAAACTTTATATAAGAATAACATAAGAATCAAACACATTTCGTGCGCGGGGAACTCAACCACTGCGAAAAATTCATTTTTTTTTCACGATTTCAAATAATGGCATATGTCTTTTCACCGTGCGCTTTTAAAATTCACCGTGCGGTTTTCGAGAAAATTGAACAAAAGTGATGAGACCTTATTATGTGTTATCGCTAGGCAGTCGCGCTTTACCAAGGTTTACTAAAATTATGAGTAATAACTTGGGGATTTGTGAAAATTATTTAGCAATAAGTGCGTGATAGTAACGAATTTGTTTTACTTTTGCGAAATTGAACATGAAGAAAGCAAACTTTGTTACAAACCTTCAATGAAACGACTGATAAGCGTCTATGACTGAAATTTCACAATAAAAATGGCGGCTTCCTTATATTACTGTAAGTTCAGTGCGTATGCTTGAGTCTCCTAATCGGGGGACTTATTGAGTCCCCCAATCGTCGGTACGATCGAACTGGCCATGTATTATATCAAAATCAACTTTCAAATAAACAAAGAACAAAATGGAATAATTTTAAACTTCCAAACATTTTTCTTTCACACCATCTTTCACCAAGGACTTCAATTCCTACTAAATTATCTTTAAAATTGTATTTTCCTAGTGTGTCGCTCGACTTTGTGACATTTCCCTTTATAAAGTTTCAGTGGTGTTTCTTGAAGTGCATTTTCCTTGTAAAAAAAAACTGATCAAACTGGTTTAACAGTCACTTGTTTGAATTTGTTTGAATCACTTGTTTGAATTTTGATGAGAAAAGTAAAACGATACAAAATACCACCACCACCACCACCACCATCATCATCATCATCATCATCATCATCATCATCATCATCACCACCACCACCACCACCATCATCAACATCATCATCATCATCATCATCATTATCATCATCATCATTATTATCATTATTATTATCATTATTATTATTATTATTATTATTACTATTATTATTATTATTACTACTATTATTTATACACAAATGCATTCTTTATTCAAGTGCCTTCCTGAATATTAATTATTACACAACATGTCTTAGTCAAACTTTACAAACCAAAACATTCTTTACCACTGTGTGTATTCATACACAAATATAAACAGAGACTTCTTTTTGAATATATGAGAAGTAACAAAATCAAACTTATATGACTATACTTCCTCGACGACTTATACACCACCTCAGACAGCACCTTGGGTTTCACACCCCTGCCCGTGTGCCTCCAAAAAATGACGCTAAGCACGTCACTGTAAAACTCAAAATTTACATAGTATAACTATACGCGTCACCCCATTTCTTTGCTACTTTATAAGAAACCTTATTATATGCCTAACAGGAACACATCCTATTCAATGACCCTGAGGAGTGCGTCAACGAGCTGCTAGGCTTATGGCGATTAATTGATTGATTAACAGGAATGAACGTCAGCCTCCTCCAAAGCTTTAGTTATTATCCAAAACAACAGAAAATCTTCGTAGTTAAAGTATAATAATTTACAAAATACAGTAGTAGGTGTGTCAGGTCGGAAAGTCTAAAATCATGTGTTTAAACCCTACTCTTTGACGCCCTCAGTTTAATCAAGTTTAACATTCTTAACATAACAATGAACAATTGTTTAGCTCCTTTTGCCTCCTTTACTTTACATAACATTGCAACTGAAGCATATTTTAGGAGCTTATTGTGACGACTTGCTACGTTATTACCTGGAGATTTGGCGTGACATCTGTAGACCGTGAAAAAGATTTACGTTTTTGCTTCGCATGTAGTCTGAAATCATACTTTATGATCACGTTTCAATGAGTTTCTAATTCTATCATAATAACTTTAAAACATACACATTTAACATATTTTGTATTTACTATATAAGGTATATTTACTATGTAAAGTATATTTACTATGTATAGTATAATTACTATATAAAGTATATTTACTATGTAAAGTATATTTACTATATAAAGTATGTTTACTATGTAAAGTAATTGAAAGGATTGAATGATAAGAAATAAAAATTATTTTAGTTGTGTGAGGAAATAAATGTTGTCTGTAGAAAACTTCTACCCAAATCTTTTTAAATATAACAAACTTTGATTATATTTTGATATAAGATAATTTTAAATCAAGTTTAATATAACAAGAGGATGGATTATGCTTCCACTCACGTAAGAGACTGCATTTTTCCGAATAAAAGTTTGTACTTGCATTCAATGTATAGAAACAAGGGCTGTTCTAAGACTAGAAAGTATGTTTGCTTATATTAAACAATTTCTTGTAAAATACCATGTTTCTTCACGTTATTTGAAACATACCATGTGCTGCTTTATATTATAAACTACTGCAGAACGAATTATATCATGTTTGTCGGATATAAGCGATGGTAATAAAAACGGAGTTTGAAAATACACCCCAAAAATGAATGACATGATTATATAAGTACCGATCTATCTGACTATGCTCAAACTTTAACAACCGATTTGACTTCCAGTATGTTTAAATTTCAACATCATGATCAAATTTGGTTAATCCCTTTAAGAATGTAAATGTGTAATGGAAATGGTTTTGGTTAATAAAGTTGTTGTTTTGGTTAATGATGATGTTGTTTTGGTTAATGATGATGTTGTTTTGGTTAATGATGATGTTGTTTTTGTTAATGATGATGTTGTTTTGGTTAATGATGATGTTGTTTTGGTTAATAATGATGTTGTTTTGGTTAATGATGATGTTGTTTTGGTTAATGATGATGTTGTTTTGTTGTTAATGATGATGTTTTGTTTTGGTTAATGATGATGTTGTTTTGGTTAATAATGATGTTGTTTTTGTTAATGATGATGTTGTTTTGGTTAATGATGATGTTGTTTTGGTTAGCGATGATGTTGTTTTGGTTAATGATGATGTTGTTTTGGTGGATGATGATGTTGTTTTGATTAATGATGATGTTGTTTTGGTTAATAATGATGTTGTTTTGGTTAATGATGATGTTGTTTTGGTTAATGATGATGTTGTTTTGGTTAATAATGATGTTGTTTTTGTTAATGATGATGTTGTTTTGGTTAATGATGATGTTGTTTTGGTTAATGATGATGTTGTTTTGGTTAATGATGATGTTGTTTTGGTTAATGATGATGTTGTTTTGGTTAATGATGATGTTGTTTTGGTTAATGATGATGTTGTTTTGGTTAATGATGATGTTGTTTTAGTTAATGATGATGTTGTTTTGGTTAATGATGATGTTGTTTTGGTTAATGATGATGTTTGTTTTGGTTAATGATGATGTTGTTTTTTTGTTTTGTTTTGGTTAATGATGTTAATGATGATGTTGTTTTGGTTAATGATGATGTTTTGTTTTGGTTAATGATGATGTTGTTTTGGTTTAATGATGATGTTGTTTTGGTTAATGATGATGTTGTTTTGGTTAATGATAATGTTGTTTTGGTTATGATGATGATGTTGTTTTGGTTAATGTTAATGATGATGTTGTTTTGGTTTAATGTTGTTTTGTTAATGATGATGTTGTTTTGTTAATGATGATGTTGTTTTGGTTAATGATGATGTTGTTTTGGTTAATGATGATGTTGTTTTTTGGTTAATGATGATGTTGTTTTGGTTAATGATGTTGTTTTGATGTTGTTTTTGTTAATGATGATGTTGTTTTGTTAATGATGATAATGATGATGTTGTTTTGGTTAATGATGATGTTGTTTTGGTTTATGATGTTAATGATGTTGTTTTGGTTAATGTTGTTTTGTTAATGATGTTGTTTTGGATATTCTTTTGGTTAATGATGATGTTGTTTTGTTAATGATGATGTTGTTTTGATGTTGTTTTGGTTAATGATGATGTTTTGTTTTGATGTTCTTTTGGTTAATGATGATGTTGTTTTGGTTAATGATGATGTTGTTTTGGTTAATGATGATGTTCTTTTTGGTTAATGATGATGTGTTTTGGTTAATGTTGTTCTTTTTTGGTTAATGATGATGTTGTTTTGTTTTGGTTAATGATGATGTTGTTTTGGTTAATGTTGTTTTGATGATGTTGTTGTTTTGGTTAATGATGATGTTGTTTTGGTTAATGATGATGTTGTTTTGGTTAATGTTGTTTTGATGTTAATGATGATGTTGTTTTGTTGCTAATGATGATGTTGTTTTGGTTAATGATGATGTCGTTTTGGTTAATGATGATGTTGTTTTGGTTAATGATGATGTTGTTTTGGCTAATGATGATGTTGTTTTGGTTAATGATGATGTTGTTTTGGTTAATGATGATGTTGTTTTGGTTAATGGTGATGTTGTTTTGGTTAATGATGATGTTGTTTTGGTTAATGATAATGTTGTTTTGGTTAATGATGATGTTGTTTTGGTTAATGATGATGTTGTTTTCGTTAATGATGATGTTGTTTTGGTTAATGATGATGTTGTTTTGGTTAATGATGATGTTGTTTTCGTTAATGATGATGTTGTTTTGGCTAATGATGATGTTGTTTTGGTTAATGATGATGTCGTTTTGGTTAATGTTGATGTTGTTTTGGTTAATGATGATGTTGTTTTGCTTAATGATGATGTTTTTTTGGTTAATGATGATAAACGATGAAAACGGCGACGACGATGAGCGGCGGCGGCGACGACGATGAGCGGCGGCGGCGACGACGACGACAAAGAAGGTTACGATGATCACGTGGACGGTTAAAACGACGATAACGATTGATAATGCAGGACTTTATGCCATGTACATTGTAAGACGATATATGATGATTTAAGATGATACATTTCAATTTGCTTTGTGGAAATTGAATGGAAAGATTTTTAAATGTTTAAAGATAAATTAATCAAACTGGATAAAATCCTCCAAGGATAGCCGATAATAATGTAAAAAGAAAAATCGAGTGTTACTTAACTTAAAAGTTTTAAAATCGGATACTGCAAAAATTATCGTTTTATTGTTTGAAAAAGAAAAAAATGACCATCGTCAGATTTGTAATTTATTATCATAATTCCTATGGGTGTTACTATGGCATTGTTTGAGCGACTTAGTTCCTTTATGAACTGAATTTTAAAATCCCTTGGTGATCTTTTTGGGTATTTTGATAGCTTATTCATAAATGTACACCACGAAGAAGGAAAAGATACAATATTTTATGACCACAAATTGACCGTTTTTTCGCATAATGACGGTTGTCTTATTTAGGTGAAACGAAAATTGGCGCGGACTACTGAATTATCATTTCCGCATACTGACGAATGTCTTAGAAGTGAAGCTTCATAAAATAAAATTTTGCTTAAAATAGCCTTATAGTAGGTACAATTGTTAAAAGATTAGCATTTTCGCTTTTCAATGATATATAAAGCTATATAATATGTTTATCAACTTTTATTTCATCAAACTTCAAAATTTTCCGATCATTAGTCAGTATGCGGAGTGAATAATTTCAATTTTGACATTCGTCACTCCACAAATGACATTCTTCAGTACGAGAAAGAGGAACAAAATATTCGAGGGAAATAAAATTGCATACTTAAGAGAACACGAAACACGCGTTTATTCAGCTTTATAGTTAAACTAAACATAGAACTAACAAATAGATTCAGGATTTAATATTGCTTTCATCCGTTATTCATGGAATATATTATTTAAAAAAATCAATTGGCTCAAAAGACCTTGCTAAAAGATATTTCAGACAGACTGAGTTAAGGTATTGATAGCATATTGTTGAACCGTAGCGTACTTAAAATAAGAAGCATATGGTAACTCCCGCACAATGTTAAATGCGGTTTCAGCAACAGAAAAGCCCACTCCACCCCATCCAAACACATCCACCCGCCCCACCCCATCCAAATACATCCACCTTGCCCCTACCCCATCCAAACATATCCACCCGCCCCACCTCTTCAACCCATTTTCCATGGTGTCAAACTTTATTGAACCCTGCATAGCATTTTGATTATACGTCATAAAGGTATAAACACAGCAACTATGTTAACTTAAACTCATTGAAAAGGATTATACATTCACTGTAACACAAACAAATCGAAGAATGATGATTATACATTATAATGGTATGAAAAACAGCTACTATGTTGACTTCTACTATGTTAACTTAAACTCATTGAAACTGTACACATAAATATCAATCTAAGGACTATAATTTCGCTGTAACACAAACTAAGTGAAGAATGGTAATCCAACGTTTTTACCAATTTAAACTATTTTGTTTCATTTCCAAACATTCCCTAATTTCCTGAAGATTATCATTAAAGGTGTGATATTGGCATAAGGAAATTCAGTTCTAATTTTCTGATTGGTTGAAATTTCAACCAATTGCAAACTGCGCCTCGTTCTGTAATATTTCACACTATATTAATAATACTGCAACATCTCAGCGATGATGTGGCCGAATGGATAAGTCGTTGGGCTTCGAGCGATTTGCTTTTGTTCCAAACGTAAACGAAAGTCTCATCAAGGCAGATTTTTGTTCTTTGTCTTTTCCGCTCATTTAAATTAGAACAAAGAGCTATTAACCGAGTACATGTAAATCTAATTAACATCTCCGTTAATAACTACAAATTCGTACAGAGCTATTCAACAGATACATACTGTACGTACGACGTGCATGTACCTAATATCCAAACACACACTGTCTAATATACGTTTCTCCTGTAATACGTTGATGACGTGCGTAAGTACATGACATGTACTTACTGACGTAATTGCAATTTGTTTTGAGACGACACGGTCTCTTTCAAATAAGTTTTCCTGTTTGATGGATCATGTGTCATGTAATGAGATTCTGCGGAACATACTACACACAGTTGAAGAGTGCCAATGACTGCACAGCTTGATATCATTTTGAAATTAATCAGTCATGGCTAGATTACTTTATAATACGCAATACTAATTGAAAACATTTCCTTGAAATATTGCAATCAAGACAACTTTCAATTTCGATGTTATAATCAAGCTTTTGGCGATGTCATTACATCGATCATAGGAAACATTAACCGCCATTGAAAGATAAACTGTGCTCTAACATCCGAAACAATCTTAGTAAATTATCATATCAAATTCGTTAAGTACCAATCACACGCTCCCAGTGGTAATCAGTTCCGTACTCGATTTTTCCACATGAAGATTTTGAAATTAATCAAGAAGTTTTCATAGGATTCATCACTTTGATATTAATCTCTTGTAAGTTGTTTTTCATTAGAAACTTTAGTCCGGAAGACTAGTTTGTGTTTTATTTTAATTATTTTTTTTTTTATTTTTTTTTATGGAAAACTCATTACGCAAAAAACATGACAGATCTGTTCTTTTTTTATCAGATCATTAAAATTTGTAAATTAAAGAATGATTGGAAAATTCTGGTAATATTGCATTTTATACATTACATAGAATACGGTAATGCAGTAATTAGAACTAAAAAGCCAGAATAAAAATCTTAGTTAAATACAATCTAAAAGGATATTATTGATGAATTATTACGCTTCATCCTCGTCGGCATGATTAGTCATTTGAATATCATAGTATTTATTTCCTACTTATTTGTATTTTGTGAGCAATATACCGTTATAATCATGGTTAATTCCTAACTACGTTCGACGAAGTATTTGTGAATAAGCAGTTCATGACGAATCTACTATGAAGTGTGTTTTTGACGGAAAATTCTGCTTGTCATTTCGGAGATGATTAAACTGTTTAAAGGAAGGGTATCGTCCCATAAATAAATTTAGAATCGAACGCCACCGTCACCGTCACTTCCGGTTTTCAATTGTCTTTATTGATTGCGAGAAATCTGGGATGTTATTGATAGCACACGAAGGCTCTTATGTTCCATCAAGGAAATGCGTGATCGATAACATCGCAGATTTCTCGTAATCTAAAGGAAAAAATAAAGGCGGGAGTGACGTTACCACCTCGGCGACGTTCACTTCTGAATGTATTTATGGAACGATACCTTTCCTTTAAACCGATGTTACTCGACAAAACCCGAAGACGCGGGTAGCTGTAGAGTCCTTGTTAAATAGGCGATCGCGTCTTAAATTAAGTTGTAGTGATTTTAACACTGAGAGATCAGTCCTTACTGTCGTCATCAATTTATTATGAAAAAATACAGAAAAATTGGAAAAAAATAAAAATCATAACAATTTAGCATGAGTATATTTTAAGTCGGTATATTGATTTAAAGATGTGTAAAGCGTTTGAAAGGGACTCTGACCATTTGTTTTATTTAAATAGTTTGATGAATATTCTATAAGTGTTTTTTTTGTACTGTGTGTATTGTTGATAAGTACAACTAAATCGCTCCTGTAATATCTTACGAACCATATTAGGTTGATAATAGCTGATAAATGATATATTGGCAAAACACATCTTACCTCACCTCACCTAGTTTCTTCAGGTCTCCAGGCCCATACGGTTGCAGTGCACTCACCACCTACCATAGCTCACCTCACCTCACCTAGTCTCTTCAGGTCTCCTGGCCCAAAGGTTGCAGTGCACTCACCACGTACCATAGCTCACCTCACCTCACCTAGTCTCTTCAGGCCTCCTGGCCCATAAGGCTGCAGTGCACTCACCACGTACCATAGCTCACCTCACCTCACCTAGTCTCTTCAGGTCTCCTGGCCCATAAGGCTGCAGTGCACTCATTACGCACCATAGCTCACCTCACCTCACCTAGTCTCTTCAGGCCTCCTGGCCCATAAGGCTGCAATGCACTCTCTCCACTGGACTCTGTTATTTGCAACTTGTCTGGCTTCTGTCCACGAGCTCCATCCTATCACTTTCCTCTCCCTCTCGACTGTCCTTCTCCAGGTCGTTTTAGGACGACCAACTTTACTTCTCTCCTCTGGTTTCCACGTCATAGCTGTCACAGAGCGCTTGATAGTGCTCATGCGCATCACATGACCAATCCACCTCCACCTTCTTCTTTTTACTTCAGTGCTGATTTTGTCATGTTTAGTGATTCTCAGTATTTTATCGTTAGATATAACATTTACTCTAAAAAAGGAATGGTCAAATTTTTACCACAACTAGGTCAACTCTGCACCGAACCAACTTTGGTAAGATTGAACTCCAAATTTGACCACAATATGGTCAATTCTGTCCAAAATCATCATATTATGATTAATTTTGACCACGTTATGGTCGTTTAATTTTAACCAACATTGGTTCGGTGCAAAGTTGATCATGTAATGGTCAAATTTGACCATTCTTTTATTAGAGTGTATGGCCATCTGATCTTCAAAATTCTCCTGTAGCGTTTGAACATAAATGTATCAGCTATTTATTACCTGCTACATTAAGTCTCCATGTCTCGCAACCATACAAGAGTACAGACTTAACAAACGAAAAACACCTACTACTCTAATTTCAATTTTTACTAAGTTAAGCAATAACTATAATCCTTTAAAAGAATAATCGGTACAGAACATAAACATAAAGAATATGAGTTCTGATACCTTATTTAGTCTGAATCAGGGGCTTAGGGAAACTCTAAACAAACAAAGATAACTTTTCCTATTTCCCTATCTATTTACAAGTCGTTTGTCTATTTCACTTAAAACTAACGTAATTATAAGCTCAAGCAAATTTCCTATACCAAAAAGAGATACTTTTATACATATATTTCGTACATATTTTTTGTTAGACTTTTTCAATAATCGCAATAAACTAAAACTCACTGCCACCAACTAGAACAATTGACAAAATAACCAAACTTTTATTTACAGATAAATGACTGGAAGGAACCGCAATGGATTAAATCACTGTTAATATGAAGAACAAATACAATTATCCATTTGTTGGTTTATGTGTCAGTGCCGTTTTAAGGTATTATTGGTTATCTTAACCTATGACTGGTTATTTAACATATTACTGATTATTTGAAGTTATTTTACATATTACTGGTTATTTAACATATGACTGGTTATTTAACATATTACTAATTATTTAACATTTTACTGGTTATTTAATATATTACTGGCTATTTAACATATTACTAGTTATTCAACATATGACTGGTTTTTTAACATATTTCTGGTTATTTAACATATAACTGGTTATTTAACATATGACTGGCTATTTAAGATATTTGTGGTTACTTAACATATTATTGCTTATTTAAGATATGACTGGTTATTTAACATCTTACTGGTTATTTAACATATGACTGGTTATTTAACATCTTACTGGTTATTTAACATATTACTGGCTATTTAACATATTACTGGTTATTTAACATATGACTGGTTATTCAACATATTACTGATTATTTAACATATGACTGGTTATTTAACATATTACTGGTTATTTAACATATGACTGGTTATTCAACATATTTCTGGTTATTTAAAAAAATATTGCTTATTTAACATATGACTGGTTATTTAACATATTACTGGGTATTTAACATATTACTGGTTATTTGAAATATTACTGGTTCTTTAACATATTTCTGATTATTTAAGATATTACTGGTTATTTAACATATTTCTGATTATTTAAGATATTACTGGTTATTTAACATATTACTGGTTATTTAACATATTTCTGATTATTTAAGATATTACTGGTTATTTAACATATGACTGGTTATTTAACATATTTCTGATTATTTATCATATGACTGGTTATTTAGCATATTACTGATTATTTAACATATTTCTGATTATTTAACATATTACTGGTTATTTAACATATTTCTGATTATTTAACATATGACTGGTTATTTAGCATATTACTGGTTATTTAACATATTTCTGAGTATTTAACATATGACTGGTTATTTAGCATATTACTGGTTATTTAACATATTTCTGATTATTTAACATATGACTGGTTATTTAACATATGACTGGTTATTCAACATATTACTGATTATTTAACATTTGGGAGACTCAAAGCTTGCGCTGTGAACTTACAGTGATATATGGAAACCGCCATTTGTATTGTGAAGTTTCAGCCATAGACGCTGATCAGTCGTTTCATTAGTTTTGTAACAAAGTTTGCTGTGCTTATGTTAGATTTAGCGAAATAAAACAAATAACAATTCATCATTTTCTTTCAGCGCGATTTCTATCGGTAAAATAACAATTCATCATTTTCTTTCAAATTTCTGAAAAACCGCACGGTGAATTTTAAAAGCGCACGGTGTAAAGATGGTTCATATGCCATTATTTCAAATCGTGAAGAAAAATTTGAACCCTTTGCAGTGCTTGAGTTCCCTGCGCTCAAATTGTGTCTGATTCTTATGTTATTTCTACATAAACTTTAAATTTGGATAGATGCATTGTATGATACTTCTGTAAAGGATCCCCTGATCGGGAGAACAAAACTGTTCTCCAGATCGGGGTACGAACAGGACTGCCCATGTACCTTAGGCCTGCAGTAGAGAGGGAGCCAATACACTAATATATGACTTTCTTCACCCTGTACTGCTCTGTGATACAAACGTAAAAGAATATTTTAACATTTAACCTATCATATGGACCTTTTTTCCCAATCCGAATTTAGCCGGACTTGATTTCTTCAGGGACTTGATTTCTTCAATGCCTTGACCAATCAACTGCTGTTGGAATTTACGGTTTGTTACCCAATCAATCAGCTGCAGTTGATGCATGAAATATTTTGTACAACAATGCAAGCGCGTATTACCTTCATGTAAAGGCACGTATAAATGAGGATTTTAAAGCATCCGCTTAGTCTTAAAGGCCGTTACACACTGAACGCGACGCGGCGAGCGATTTTTTAGATAATCATACAGGAAACAAATATCATAAGATGCTTTGACTTTTTGCTTACTCACGATGACGTTTACAAATGAAGCTTTCTGATGAAACTGGAAAATTTATTACAAATGTTTTTTTGTTCAAACTGAAGAAATCGCTTTAGTGGGGCGCGATTTTCTGTCGCGACGCGAATTTTGCTATAATGGGCGTAGAAACGCCCTTTTAATCAATTTTCACTAATCATCTGAATAGTCATGCGATGATGATCATCTATTAAAACAAGAGTTCAAAATGTTTATTTTCCTTTGTTTTATTCAATTTTAATTAAAAAATTGCTCGCCGCGTCGCGTCCGGTGTGTTTCCGCCTTCATGCGTAAATTGTGCAGAAGCGTAAGAATCCCCCAGTTTTTAATTGGTCGATATGATCCCCGCAGCATACCATTGATTCATGTAAGACACGTGAATTTCGGCCAGTTCGGGTGCAACCCATAAAATATGGTACTCGAATACCCTAAAAATAAGGGAATTGTCACGTGACGTCATATGAACATGTACTAAAGCTTATATTATGTTTACATTTCCACTTTGAATTTCCACTGCCTACTGTGAAATTTTAAACTCGTAGGATATAAATGTTCAAAGTTTTGAAATTCACCGTCGTATTTTTACCCTATTTGTCAGAATATTCACGGACTGTCGACCTTGTAACATTACTTAAATCACTTCTTCGAAAATTGCCATTTCAGATTTGAAAAGGTTTTGACAGCTGAATTAACTCACCCACCTTTCAGTAAAATTCAGTGAGCATAGTTTGTATTAGATTTTGAGTGAAATGAGAAAACTATAGAAGATGATAATTGTGTATCATCATACCTATTTAGAATCATATTGAACTGGAAAAATGAATAAGCCACACTCACAGGTGATTTCATTATGAACTACTTTCCTACACACTCTAATATTACGTAATATGCATTTTATCCGGGTTGGCAGACTCCCAAGCCCAAATCTTCTAGAAAAAGGGACAATTAAGATACAAAATTAAAGGAAAGGTATCGTCTCATAAACATATTTGGAAGTGAACGCCGCCGTGCTGGTAACGTCACTTCCGGTTTTCAATTTTCCTTATTGATTGCGAGAAAGCTGTCATGTTTTGATTAGAAATGTACGCCTCTATGGTCGGTCCGGCGGATGTGTGATCGATACGATCGCAGATTTCTCGCAATCAATAGGAAAATTGAAAACCGGAAGTGACGTTCCCAGCACGGCGGCGTTTACTTCTGAGTATATTTATGGAACGATACCTTTTCATTAAACTAAACAGTAATCAAGTAAAGAAATATATACATTTTGAAAGGAATCGCCCACTGGCGGGTCCAGGGACTGTTCTGGGAGGAGAAACATTACACAAAAAACTAATTTGACTTCAGGAAATACCTGTAAAAATAATTAAAATATCAGACCGTCATATGGAAATAATCTTTCAACGTTCTTTTAATTATCCATCTAAAGCCTTAGAGAAAAGGCCAGAATTAAGCCACATAAGATATTTACAGCACAGAAAGTCTAAAAAAGCCAGAAACACAAGCACAAAAAAGCCAAATTCTGCAATATCAGACATCAAATAATAGTTGTGTGGCCAAACACCTCTCTAAAAGCCACAAAAATTCAAATTTCAGTAAAGGCCAGATAATTTTTGGAGCCAAACAAGTATCAACAAAGTCATATTTTTTTCTTTCATGTCTGGCTTCAATCCAAGAACTGCACCCTAGCTCTTCTCTTTCTTTCACTGCCCTTCTTTTACTGCCGTTGTTCTCCATGTCATTTTAGGCGTCTTACTTTCTTCTCCCTTCTAGCTTCCATGTCAACTGGTCAATGCTGTCATGCAGTGGCTGTCCTCTTACATTCTCAATACATGCCCAATCTACCTCCATCTTCGCTGCTAATTCTCCTTTGCTTAGTAAATCTCAATCAATAATTCATCATTTGAAACAACATATCCAGTAACGCAAGCCGCCGGCGGCCCATCGGTGGATTGCTAGTGGCAAAGAGGGCTGGCGGCAAGGTTAGCTATTGCCCAGCGGCACGCCGGCGGCATACGGCGGTGGCTCGATATAGACCCGCCGGTGGCCCGCTATAAAGCCGATCATATAAAAAGTATTTGCTTGGAAATATTTGATTGAATAATCACAATATGATATTACTTTCCTTCAAATTCATCTATCGCACCACCATGCTTGGAGTAATAGCTACCCGGCATTACTGGGTAATTTAACAGGTTTTTTTGTTATACAAAGTATGAGGTGAAGTTCTATTTGTATATTTTGCATATTCATCAAATAGAATATGACGTAATTAATTATTAATTACGTCAACAGATATTTTACTTACTACATGCACACACACATTTACAGAGGAACATGATTGAGGATAAAAATAAGTCGGTCCTTTGAGTAAGCTATGCATTGTAATATCAATTTGTTTCTTAATATTTAAACTCCGCCCAAATAGGGCTATGGGTACACTCCCAGAGCTACTAGACGCTGCCGCTTTGTCGCCGGAATAACGTCAGCTAGACGCTGCATTTTGCCGTCAGGATATTGCCAACTATTATGATTAAAATTCTTTTCATGCATTTGAGTATAAAGGTATCCAATTTCTTATTGTCAGTCTCATCGGTCTTCCATGTCTTACAACCATATTAGAGAACTGACTAACAATAGAGTTGAATAATCTGATCTTTGTTTTGACTGATATATATATATATTGGAGTTCCATATCTTCTTTCATTTCATGAAAGATCTTCTTGCTTTAAAATTCTGTTAACAATATTTTGGCTTATAAAAAGCCAATCTACCTACCGTCATACCCACTTTATCATGTTCATAACTGAGTGTTGTGTTGTGTGTGGGCGCACGTAATCATTGTTCGCTGGACTAGAATAGATGTGAGCTGATTATTTACTTTAATCGCAAAGCCCAAGTTTTTGCTTGCGAATTGTTACCGAAAGTAAATGCAGCTACGTGCGTAGAATATCTTGGTTTGAAATTGCTGAAGTAATTTCTTTAAATGATTTTATCAAACGGTTACTTCAATAATGTGGTGAATACGATTAACTGTTTGTATTGTATTATAATGAATTGTGCATATCAATGCAAGGTTATATCCATACACTATCCACTAGAGATAGTGGGATAGTGTAACACTGGGATGTCTTAATAGTAAATAGACAGAACTGAATACTGAAATGGTAAAGTTTTATAGTTGACTATGAGTAAGCTGGGCAAAAAAAGATGAGCTGTTATTGCTCGATCAAGGCAAGCGCAAAGGGTAAAAAGAAAGCAATCCATGGAGTTGCTGATCTCATCACCTTAAGCGTACAGCATTGTGGGAGAAATGGCTAAGAGGATCACTAATTAAGCTCTGTGACTTTTGATGAATTGCACTGCCCATGCGAGCTCGAGTACAAGCAGATGTTGAGACACGCTTGGCTAATCTTTCTTTAGTCATGTTGATGGGTTGCACTGCCCATGCGAGTACAAACACACACTAGATGAGGGTAACATGAAAGCAACAGAAATGAAAATGATCATCGGAAAAAGTCGGGCAGGGTTCATTGGGCGGTCATTGTGAAAAGATTCGTCTGAACTTATATTTTTCCAAACGTGTTACTACTACGCGTATAGGCCCTTCACCTGGTAGGCGTACGCCTAGTGTTATAAATCAGGTACAGTAGACCTATGGTTTCCACTTATAGGGGTCAGTTATTAATTATCATTACCATTTACAGTCAATGGGAGAGAACCTTATTTTTGTGAATTTTCAAAAAATACTGGGCAGAATTGATTTTTCTTTAATAGACCACATCATTTAAAATAAGAAAATGATATAATAAGATATTTTTTTCCCATAGAAATGGGTACAAAACGTGCCAAAAACAGAACAAAATGGCGGAAGTTCAGGTGACAACAGCTCAATTAAGGGCTTCAAAATGTATGACTCTAATGTATTTTCATATGTTTTCATATCAATGTAGACCTAACAATTACCAACAATATATTTCAAAGTTATTTACAAAGTTTCACTATTGGTAAATTAAACAAAAATTGGGAAAACTCAATTGACATTTAATGATATATTAGCAAAATAGCCGGTTCAAAAACTTTCAATTTTTCCAAACACAGGCAGATATTATTAAGCTAATTTTTGCATCAATCTGTAAGTAGTGTATTAGATAATACTTTCCAACATATATGATAATTTTCTCTGGGATGTCTCGAAGTATTCCAAGAAAATATCACTAGCTCTGTGACCTTTGACCTTTTGACCCCAGAGTCTACGAAAAACAAATTCATGTACCAAGGTGTCTTGTTGCAACATAGGGTTGGAATAGGTCTTGTACTTTGTAAGTTTAAAATGGCGCAAAAATGTTTAAATTAGTACATAATTACCTCCTAATATCAAATATTTGAAATCTGACCCTTGACCCTAATCACTGAAATAACTTCTACCATACCATACCTATAGAGGGGAAAATGGTTAAAAGAAGCCAACAGTTCTGTGACCTTTGACCTTTTGACCCCATAGTCTACGGGACACAATTTCACATGAACAATTGGCGTACTTGTGTGAAGACTTGAGCTGTGTGAAACGCAACAAATCTGCTGCTTGGCAAAATGGAGTCCAGCTGAGTTTGAGTCACGTGATGAAATCCCTCTATAGGCAGTTATTTGCCTATACAGCAAATTCACTATAATAGCTCGTCCCACATATATGTATATGTGGGCGATAATAGCGTGTTGCTGCAACGCATTGCCGACGTTTTATCAGTGGCGTAACTAAGGGGGCAGTGGGAGAGCATCCCCCGCCCCGGGCCATAAATGGCGACCCGTAAAACAATATGTACCGTTAAACAATATGGGCCCGCAGGATCCTACTCACCCCAGGCCCGTAGGGCCCTAGCTATGCCAATACATTTTAGGCCTATACAACGATTTGTATACAGAGGAACCAATAAGGACATTAACACCACACGGCCGCCTTTCCACAGTCGTTTTACTTCTTAAAGTGCAATGAAGACGAAGGGAGCTAATGTAACGCTGGGGTTTTTAATCTTTATTTTATGGGTGGTTGTTATTCAAAATCACTGCAAACCGGAAGTACTCTTAATCTACTTTTTTATATATACATGTTTTGATATGCGTTCCCTCAGCGTCTATGAGTCGATATACAATACGACTAATTAAGTAGCTGAACCAAAACAAGAGATCACATTGTTTATTCTCATCAATGTTGTGAAAACCATATCTTTTTTAATTAAAAAAATGATATATAATCTTCCTTCGAGTGATAAGAATATCATCAATTATGTTTAAGTAAGTGAATGAAGCCATAAAGTAAAACATCAACGGTGCGGTCTGTCGGGCTCATCTTTGAAAAATATAATGAAGAGGCGAATGAACAGTTTGATTGGTATATTTGTCAGTTTTTTGTAAAGTTATTGCAATTATTCTCTTAATTTGGTACTTTTTTCTCGATTCTTTCAAGTTGGCAAATGTGATATAAACCACTTAGAGTGGTTGCGGATATAATATATATTTTAGGATTACACATTTCGTGGCGCTTACATTTCGGCAGTTAACTGGGATTATTTGGACTAATGAATGTAATTGTTTCCTCCTTCATTCCGTTCCACGTTCCTACTCGGAAGATTAACGCGGATAAAAAATATTCATTTAAACCCTGTTAATTTCCTTTACCCTTCAATCTCCTTAACCCTGTAATCTCCTAATTGGAAGACTACCAGTTGATTTAATAATTGAGTTTAAACCTATATGAAGAAGTAGGATAAAAAAAAAATGCATTGTGCGTATAAAATTACCGCGGGAAAGAAATGTATCTCTAGATTTAGAATAGTGTTTGATCTGAAAGACGCTCGGCATTCAAAACTCTCAAATGACAGTCCTAAGTTTAATGTTGTGCGCTATGCAAAACAAGTTGGTAATATGTAACTTCGAAAATTGATCGAGGGAAGTGAGATTTCTTAATTCCGACTACTTTTGGTCCCGATTGTAGAAGGACAGAGCTGTGTAACTAATGTACGATTTACCAACATAGAAAAAAACAAAAACAATCATTTTAACTATAATTATATAAAGAATACAATTTTCTTGAAAATTGACAGATAATTTTTGTAATATTATATCCGTTACAAACGTGTTACAAACTCGTTCATGCATATTTACCAACAAAAAAAATAAAAAAATCATTTTAACTATAATTATATAAAGAATACAATTTTCTTGAAAATTGACAGATAATTTTTGTAATATTATATCCGTTACAAACGTGTTACAAACTCGTTCATGCATATCTTAAGCTCGTGAAACATGACTTTCACACTTTATAAAAAGGCTATTAATGACTTTCCTTCGTCACGAAGAACAAGGTGTTGGGCATCATATAGATGTAAGACTTTCTGCTGAGCAATTAATACTTGGGTCGAATGCCCGCTGGTCAACATTAATATCAGTAGGGGAGAATCCTGGACTATTGGTGTAATAATAAATGCACCAAAATTTTAAGCTTCGTATTCATTAAGATCCATGGAGGCCGCCATCTTAATCATAGTGATAACTTTAAGTCAATAGAGATGTTTAATGAAAACATGGGGGGTATTTTTGAAAGGAAAAACCGATATCAAATGAATATTCATTAGATTTGACCGCGGACTTTTCAATTTCATCGTGGACTTTGCGATAAAATAAAGCAAGACTTCCGTTAAAAGTTCGTTGATCTTTTAAACAGCCCTCTCGACACATGATTCTGTGTTGGCTTATTCATCGCTGATACCGTGTACATGCAGCATACGTTACCTTACACAAATATTACCGTTCTCTTAGTAAAAATCTCATTGATATACCGTTATCACAAGTTAAAATGGCGGCTTCCATGGATCTTAATGGATACGAAGCTCCAAGATTTGGTGTATTTTCTTATTACACCAAAAGTCCAGGATTCTCCCTGACTGAATATTGTGTATACAATTGTGTTAGTTGATGTTCCCTCTATAATTTCTGATTATGTCTGTTCTAGTTTAATTCCGAATGCGTTATAAAAGATACATCTTAATAACATTTACAACTGTCAAAAAGTGCTTCGTTTGGGTATTTTGCAAATATTTCTAAACAAAAACTTGTTAGTTGCATGTACTCGTGCAAATAACCTTCAATAAAACATCTTACTAATAAATAGTATGTAAATTTCGAAATGGATCGCCTTTGTTTTATTTCATGGCGACACTTTTTACATATTAATCTAAATGAGCATTCAAAGGTGATATTTTATTTTGAAGAAAAAATTGTTTGACTCATGGCCGAACAAAAGTTAATACTGAATAAATTCAAAGAATATACATTTATATGTTTATCTATTGGAGCATTATTTATTTTTGTATAAATTTAGTTTAAAAAAATAAAGTTATTTTTCTATTTTTGTATCTATTTTGATGTAATACTGTGCATTAGATTTTGTTCAGGACAATTTGTTTTGATAAAAAAAACTCTTTGGATGCTGGCCGGATAAAGCTCATGAATTGTAAATTTCATGCCAAACATAGCAAGCCGATGGTGTGAATTTCCTTATCTTTACTCAATAAACATTTTTTTTGCACTTTATGAATGTACAATTGATGGAGTCACCTATTCATACCCTTCAGCTTAACATTCTTGATTTACATACTCTATCAAAGGACAATTTATGGATATCTTTTCAGCAAGGTCTTCGTATATCATAAGACCCATTCATACCCTTAAACCTAAAACACTTATTTACATACTTTATCAAAGGACAATTTATGGATATCTTTTCAGCAAGGTGTTCGTATTTCATAAGATGTCTATGGAACGCCAAAAGGACCACATGTGATGGAGGTGTCAACTTATTTCATAATGGTATCATTTATATGGTGAAAGGACCAACTCATTTGATGAAGGTGTCAACATTTTGCCTGAAATGCATATATCTAAATCGACACTTAATTTTAGTCAGGACAATTTGTTTTGTTATTTGACGTATTAAGAACCTCTGCTCAAAAGTATCCACCCAATATGTTTTGACTGATAACATAATTTATTTAAAAATTTGAAGACTCACAATAACTTTTGTTACTATGTGATACGTTTTGCATTTATTTAGAAGTCACTTTGTACAGCAATAAATCAAAAAGGAAATAGGCCTTTTTGAATAAATGGTTCCTGATCAATATTTAATAGCAACTTAGATGATATATAAAAATGTGTTACTAAAAAAAAGACAGATTTTTTTTTATATCTACCTACTGTGGTGTAGCGGTTATCATACCTGTCTACAGACCACGAGGCCCCGGGTTCAATCCCGGGGTGGGTAGACACGCCAGTGCACCACAACTGGGTATCAAAGGCCATGGACATTGACTTGGTTGTCGATGTTATGTCTGTCCGTACGTCGTACCGGTGTTCTCGTCCGGATCGTATTAAGCGTTTCGTGATAGCATTTGTACTATCATAACCGAATACGCAGGCGACGACCCCGTCATTGTAATTGTGTGTTCAACTCTAAAGACAGAAAAGGCAAATATGTGACGATCTTACATCGACAATAACGCGCAGAATCATAAATCAATGAAACACATTCATGCCATCGGCACGTTTTGCGTAGAATTTACAATTCATGAACTTTATTCAGCCAGCATTTGCTTATTTTGCGTCTGACACTCACGATGTTTTTTTAGGTGGTTATTGTGGGGCTGTTATAGAACTATTTCACAATGCAACTCGAAGACTGTACACAACCCGGAGCATCGGCGCTTATTAGGAAAACACAAAATCAGGCCTAAATAATGATGCATTTTTAATTTCGTAAACGCCCGAAGCGCTTATACGTCAAATACGGTGCATGCAAAACATCATACCAGCAAGCTGAAATCGTGAGCATTATTTTCACACTTTATCAAAGCAAAATTTATGGATATGTTTGTGAAGAAACACCAGAGTAGTCGTATATAATATGGACATAGGACTTGTATTTGAGCAATTAACAATTGCGCCAATTGACCCTTTGTTCATATCAATATTTTGTCTGCTATTGTATGCATTAATGTTCCATTGATTTATGATTCTGCGCGTTATTGTCGATGTAAGATCGTCAATCATTTGCCTTTTCTGTCTTTTTTAGTAACACATTTACATATATCATCTAAGTTGCCATTAAACTGTTACATCTTGATCGGAACCATTTATCTAAAAAAGGCATATTTCCTCTTTGATTTATTGCTGTACAAAGTGACTTCTAAATAAATGCAAAACGTATCACATAGTAACGCGTGACAAAAGGCGTGACTATTATTGGGACACATGGTATTCACATCCTATTCACACTCTATCAATGGACCATTTAAACATAGGACACATGGTCTTCACACTCTACCAATGAACACTTTAAACATGTGACCCATGGTATTCACACTCTATCAATGGACTTTAAACATGGGACACATGATATTCAAATTCTATCAATGGACAATTAAACACTTTAAACATGGGACACTTGTTCTTCATACTGTATCATTGGAAACGTTAAACATGGAACACATGGTCTTCACACTCTATTAACAGACACTTTAAACATGGAACACCTGGTCTGCACACTAACAAAGGACACTATACACATAGCACACGTAATCTTCGCGCTCTATCAAAGAACACTTTAAACATGGGACACTTGTTCTTCATACTGTATCATTGGAAACGTTAAACATGGAACACATGGTCTTCACACTCTATTAACAGACACTTTAAACATGGAACACATGGTCTGCACACTAACAAAGGACACTATAAACATGGCACACGTAATCTTCGCGCTCTATCAAAGAACACTTTAAACATGGGAGACATGGTCTTCACACTATAAATGGACACTTTAAACATGGACACATGTTCTTCACACTATATCAATTGACACTTTAAACATGGGACATAATATTTACACTTTATCAATGTACACTTTAAACATGGGACATAATATGTACACTTTATCAATGTACACTTTAAACATGGACACATTTTCTTCACACTATATCATTTGACACTTTAAACATGGACACATGGTCTTCACACTATATCAATTAACACTTTAAACATGGACACATGGTCTTCACACTATATTAATTGACACTTTAAACATGGACACATGGTCTTCACAGTCTATCAACGGAGACTTTATGGTTGTTTTCGTCACAAAACAGTAAAGTGTTTATCTTCTATGCAGATGTCAGACTCGTTTCAGAGCTGAATGGCCGCTCATGAACGTGAATCGTTTTTTTGTATATTGTTTGTATCATATTTATAGTGGCGATCTCGTGGCAAAATAAATCGTAGTGATGTCATACAATGCAGGAGCAGTCCTTACCGACGTCATCAATTTGTTGACATATAGCTTCTACTCACCGTAATTAAATAACAATTTGAATTGATAATAATGAGCATAAATATATGTTAAGATCTGCTAAGCGTTTAAAGGGACTAAAACATAGATATTTAAACAATGTTAATTGTCTATGAACATTCTCCTACATGTATATGTTTAATGCGTTGTATTTGTTCCAATATCGCTTCTTTAATTTATGATTATCCGTGTAAGTGTCGAAGAAGTGCGTGCTACAATGTGTATGATTATCCGTGTTAGTGTCGAAGACGTGCGTGCGTCAATGTGTATGGTTATCCGTGTTAGTGTTGAAGAAGTGCGTGCTACAATGTGTATGATTATCCGTGTTAGTGTCAAAGAAGTGCGTGCTACAATGTGTATGACATATTTATTGCGTGTACATTTACTGCTGCCTTTCGTACAGAATCTGATATGAGAGAGACGAGTTTCATTTCATTTTTAATTTGTACAAAAATCATTGGAAAGTAAAGTTGTATTTCCTGTCTTTTCTGGCAGCAAATTTCCATATTCATTCAAATGAACATTCAATTTTGAATTTTTGGAAAGAAAAGTTTTATCTTGTTTCCTTTTTATGGTTCCAAGAATTCTTAAAATTCACTTAATATATTAACATAAAAAAGATCCTTATGAAATTCTGCAACGTTCTGCTTTAGATTCAATCGCTTGAATAAAATGTTCTCAAATAATTTTGGTTGTGGGTCTTTGATCAACTTTTGTTAAATAGTTATTAGATATGGCTGCTCCCCGCTAATTTATTGAGTCAAACAATTAACGAAATAGATGTATCATCTAAGAATGATATCACAACTTTGCATATTTTCTTATTATAATTAGGCTCGCAAAGGGATTGCAGAATTGCTTGTAAATGTTTTAAACGAGTTTCGTCAATTTAGATGTTATTTTTATGTTTTGTGGCAGTTGTTTATACAATCTATTTCCTTTGTAGAGACATATTCCTACACACTCATCAGAAAATAATCTTGTTACTCAATAAATCAAAATAGATTTATCCTGAAAAAATAAAACATTTCCGGGCGGTTGTCGCAAGCCATTTATATCATCTTGAAGTAGATGCTAAATTAAGATGAGAACTTCTCCCGGGCACACAATTTTCATATTCTGGCACTTCTTACAAGGAAACAGTGGCGTAGCCAGAGGGGGAGATATTTTAATCTGTCGGTTCAGTTTTTAATCTGTCGGTTCAGAATTCAATCCGTCGGGTTAGATTGTTGCTGTCGGTTCAACAAGCTTTGACATTTCAGATGCGTATTATGTTTTTAGATTTTAAAAGGGCACTTTCTTAGAAAAAGGTTCTTCGGTAATAATACAGGGTTTGCACTAGCTTTGGATTTTTGGCAGGGAAATCCCGTACCATCAATTTTTTTTTTTGTAGGGATTTTGGATTTTTTGTAGGGGAAATCCCTACTATCATTTTTTTTTATAGGAATTTTACAATTTATGAGTGGAACATGTTTTTCTATAGAATTTGTTTTACTTCGGATAGAAATCTTTTTATTAAAGAAAACACTTAAGATTGACTGTTGTGATTTGTAATGTTTTATTCATAACAAAAAGTAATAAGTTTATATATCTTTAAGGCACCTGCAAAATTGGAACTTTGAATAAAAATCACTCTCAACACTGGCAACAGGAGCAGTGCTAGGTCCAGGTTCGGCCTGGTCATTATTTTGTTCCTTTGCCAATGATATTGGCTTGAAAAAATTTAGAAGGTTTGCCATTCTGGATTATTTCAATAGTAGACGACAACCATACCATATGATTTTCAACAATAGCAGACGACAACCATACGGCATAAATACAGAACTTGTAGTAAAATCAGTTTGTAAAGAAAGATCTCTGGAATTTCATTCATATTCACATATCAGCCACTTTATACATGCCATAACACTGTATAGGCAGTGTATTTTTCTGTGAATAAATGAAACGGCTGGATTTGCCTTAAAGGTCATAAGCACTCGTGTCATGTCACGGGGAGAGGACCAGGGCTGCCATTTGGCCGAACTCACAGCGGTTTGGCCGAAAAAATCGTCTCAAAATGTGTGTTTGGCCGTGAAAAATAATTACTTGTAACGTATTATCAATGGTAAAAGTCGATTTGGCCGTGAAATCAAAACTGTTTGGCCGTCAGGCTTGGAAAATACCTGGCAGCCCTGGAGAGGGCAAGCAAGACAGGTAACGTGAACGCAAGGTAAGTTTATCGTTTCGTTTCGGAACTTTTGCAAACTTTATTGCACCAGTTTGCGATGGAAAAAACAGTATTTTTTTTTATATTTTTGGACACTGTTTGTATTATTATTTGAAAATATTGTACAAACTTTGTTAACGTAGAAATATTCAAGTAAGATTGCTCGTATCTAATATTATTTACATAGCTTGCTCGAGCATGTCTGGGCACTGTGTTGAAGCCGTGCGTACTACTACGAATTTATGTACGGGATCTTCCCCGGTAAAATACCGCGATCATCCCGCATTTCTTTTTTCTTTTTTGCGGGATTTCGTGTTTTAGTGCGCGATTCTCGCAATCGAGCTGCTAATGCAAACCCCGTTTGAACAATATATTAAACATTCCTCAATGTTGTATTTAGATACATAACCTAAGACACAGAGATAGAGAGAGAAAGAGGGAGGGAGGGGGGGGGGGGTGAGACAGAGGGGTGGTGGGTGTCGGAGGTCACGTGATACAGAATAGGCTTCTTTTAAAAGTTTGGCAAAATTTCCACAAGTTTGTAGTAAATGATTAAAAACCTTTTTTATTAGACAACCTAGAGTTTTCAAAGTGAAGGTAAACCTAACCATGTATAAACGTAAGCAAAACATTATATTTCCACATTATGCGTTTTCATGATTTTGTGTTTTGTATATGTATTATAGCTCTCTTTGACATGGAATTTGACTTGTATAATACACCTTCTTACTATGCATTGTGACATACTTTTTGCCCTTGAAATGTTAATTTTGCGAGAGCTTCCGGGGGCTTCGCCTCCTGGATCCCTAACGGGGTTTCGCCCTTGGACCCCACCCGGGGCCCTTGAGCGGGTGCCTGGACCCCACGCCCACAAGTCGAGCGCTTTGCGCTCGAAGTGACACCTTTGGTGTCACCTCAACTACACCACTGAATATCTTGTCGGTTCAATTCAATTCTCCGCCTCCCCCCCCCCCCCTCCCTTCCCCATCCCGAATATGAAAATCCTGGCTACGCCACTGCCTGGGAATACCCAGGAACGTGACAATGTAGATTTTTTGTTTGAGATGATAAAGCTTGTAGTTTAAGGAATATGTCAAGTTTAATACCACGAAAGTTGCTGGCTTGAAATTAGTGAGAACGACTCATTATACATTTCTATGTGTAAAAACTGCATTGCTTTTTCTGAGGAGACACCATTTAATTCTAAGCAAAAATTTATAGACCTTAAAAATTCTAAAACCAGAAAGCAGCAAGGTTAGTATGAGAAAAGAATTACCTTATTCATTACAGTTTACAAAGCCCAATTCCTGAGGAAATAAGCCCTTCTCTACACTTGCGTTGTTATTTGGTTGTTCACGGCTTTAGAAATGGAACGGTAGTTAGGCATCACTGCGTAATTCGAACATACTCGAGCGAAATTCGTACGCTCTGTCGCGTGCGCCTATATAAGATAAGATAAGATCAATTTATTTTGTCCACAACAAAACATGGAAATTTGTCGCCCTGTAGCAAAACGTACAAAGATTTTTTAAAAGAAATATAAATACAAAAGTTATAAATATAAAAGTTACATAAAAGTTATATAAAAATATATTAAAAAAAACAAACAGTAAATTAGGAGAATTTTTTTTTCGGTAAATATTAGTAAATTGTAAAATACAATAACGTCCAAGATGTAAATATACATATACATATATATATATATATATATATATATATATATATATATATATATATATATATATATATATATATATATATATATATATATATATATATATATATATATATATATATATATATATATATATATATATATATATATATATATATATATATATATATATATATATATATATATATATATACATGTATATATATATATATATATATATATATATATATATATATATATATATATATATATATATATATATATATATATATATATATATATTTATATATATATATATATATATATATATATATATATATATATATATATATATATATATATATATATATATATATATATATATGTATATATATATATATATGTATATATATATATATATATATATATATATATATATATGTATATATATATATGTATACACATACATACACACATACATGCACATACATACATATATACACACATACATACATACACACATACATATATATATATATATATCCATATATATATATATATATATATATATATATATACATATATATACACATATACATACATATAAATATATAAATTAATATAAAAGATTGGCTTAAAATTAAAAACACAAACTATCGGACCGCTTTCAAGTTGAATAGGGAAATAAAGTTGGGTACAAATGAAAACCTGAATCTGTTATGTTTGGACCGTGGCATACGAAGTCTTTTCCGTGAACGGCAGAAAATATATAGTGGGAAGAGCGGATGTGTGTTGTCATTCAAATATTCAGTTATTTTTCGGTGCATCGTGTTATTGTAGAGATCAGAGACGGACTTCAGACATATGTCATCACCAACAACACGGCTTGCGGCCCTTACGATCTTCTTTAATTTACTAGTTGAATCTTTTGTAAGTAGCCCGAATATACAGATGATACTAAAAGTAACACATTTTGTATTACTGACTGGTAAAAGAGCTTAAGAATAATATTGTCAACTTTGAAGTATTTTAGTTTCCGTAAAAAATACAACCTTTGGTACGCCTTGGTTTGTTGCATCAGCCTTTTTTTTTAAAGGTAAGTTTACGGTCAATAATTGTGCTTAGATATTTGTAATGGTCCACCTGTTCAAGAACCTCACTATTAACCCTGATTGGAACACGATCACATGACCGTTTCCTAAAATCAAACACCATCTCCTTGGGTTTTTTACAATTCAATTTCAAATAGTTTTGATTGCACCAAATAACTAAATCATCAATTTCATCCTCATACGGAGCAGTAGTGTTATTATGAAGGTAACCGGTTATCTCGGTATCGTCAGCATATTTGATAATTGAGCAAACATTACGTTTACTTCTGCAATCATTAGTGTACAAGCAAAAGAGGATATGAGACAGACAACAACCCTGGGGCGCACCTGTTACTAATGGACTAAACAGAGCATAAGCCATTCATCTTAATAAACTGTGGTCTGTCTCTTAAATAATTTAAGATCCATAATAATAACCTACAATTGACACCCATACCTAACAGTTTGTTTATCAGCAAGTGCGGTTGGATGGAATTAAAAGCACTTAAGAAGTCGACAAATGTAGCCCGTACAAAGGAATTTGGTGTTTCCAAGTAATCTTATGCAAAAACATTAGGATTGCATCATCAACACTTCTTTTGTCTCTGTAGGCAAATTGCATGGGATCTAAAATAACACAATTCTCATAAATGCCTAAATGCGCGAGAGTTCTGAGTAAAGTCATAAACAAATTCCCGAAGAAGGACGCAGGTCATTACGTTGTGAGCTTGCGTTTCGATGCGTTATTAGGTTTATTTATTTTTATTAATGTTCATCATGTATAGCTCATTTTCTGTTTTTGTAGCGAAAATTTCATAATTTTAGGACAGATTTTTGATATTTCATTCTTTGCGGAACACTAGTAGACAAGTTCGATTACTACTTTATGGATTTTTTAGATTAAATTGTTAAATTTTTTTATCAAAATTAAGCCGTGACCAATTCTGCCAGGTCGCAAACTTTTGTGGACACATATTGTAAGCCATTGACTTTTCTATATTGTGTGGGACACGATTTTCAATGCGCATGCTTTCATGCCCTAGTCCGGGAGATTTGGTGACTACGTGATTTGGGCATGAAGATTTGTGCCAGCTTAAGATAGACAAGTAAAATGATTATAACGTGTATTGGTAGGTTATGGCAACCGAAAGCGTTCTTCTCATAGAGGGATTTCATCACGTGACTCTTAACTCATCTGGAAGCCATTTTGCTGGGGAGCGTCATTGCATTTCACGCGTGCTTACCAGCTCAGTCATATCACACGTACAACAAACATACTGTGTGCTAACCTACCTACCAATTCAGCGAATTTTACTCATTGCATTTTTTGTCCGTTTTCGGTTTTACTTCATATTTTAATTACGTTTTATATATTCATACGAAGAGTAACTTGTACGTGAACGCCATCTGATGGTTCGTTAAACGCAGACAAAACCTGCATACCTGATATAAAGTGCTCGCTGCAAATCCTAGTGTGAATCGTAGGTTGAAAGCCGTTTCGTCGTACAGCAGAAACCCACTTCGAATGTCGATTAGGATCAGATGGAGAAAAGAAAAAACGTCTTTTTATTTCCGGCACATGTTTATTAGTGCAACCAACAGCACAGCGAGATTCCGCCATTATTATCTTACAAAAATGATCTTGTATAACAACATGCAAACGTTTGTAAGCCTAATTAAATGTACAGCAGACGACAGTTTTCTTGTCTGAAAAAAATGGCGATGTAAAAAAGTCACGTGACCTTATGACGTCAGCGGAAACACCCTTATAAAAAAGATTGGTAAGAGGCACTTGAATAGGTCGATTTAAGCGTTTCGTGATAGCATTGTTACTATTATACCCGAATACGCAGGCGACGACCCCGTTATTGTAATTGTGTGTTCACTCGTCGTCGCCGCACTTGATTACCAGTGCACCACAACTGGTTATCAAA
>JAIGNY010002957.1:600000-645000 GCA_020152595.1 Chiridota heheva
AACAAGTGAGAAATTAAAACCAATGACAAATGTTATATCTGATAAAATCCAGAAGGTTACTTATAGGTTAATTTGGTCTATTGACCTAAATGTTTTTCCACTTTATATGATATTTGTATTTTGTGAATTTTTGATACTTTGCTACACACAAAATAATGAAAGGGTAAGTTAATACAAAGAAGAGTAACATTAGCTCGAATTTCTAGTAAAAACAGCTTAATAAGTGTAAAAGGACCAGTTACGGAGTGATTTTCATTCCTTGCTGTTTTCGTTTACTCTAAATTCTCTATCTACCCATGATGGCGTAAGTTGCGTTAAGTCCCAACATTCTGAATTATACTCCTGTTTCGTGTTTGTATAAAATAATAGGAGTGCTGGGAAATCATTTCGTTTTCATTAATTCAAATGAGTTCAGTTTACCCAGCATCGAGCATGAGCACAGAGTGAAATAACTCTGGGCGAGTACTAACGTTACCTTGTGTGGTTAGGTGTCGGTGACCACCAGTGGGCGTGTGCACATATCTCGAGTGTAACGTTAGATGCATGTATAACTTCTTATATTATAATTAGATTAAATGAGTATTTCTAATCTTGCGGTCATCTGGTTATTTGTAGAAGGATGAAGAACGAGGTGATGTGTAAGAATACTCGGAGGCATCTGATTTTGAGGACAGCATTCTGGTAGCTGTGAATTAAAGTAATTTTACTCATTTCTTTTATTTCCACTCATTACGAGCTAAGTAAACACGCTGAAAATGAGTAAATTTGAGGACGAAGTTTACTCAATTTTTAGGGTAAATTTACCCACTTATTGTTTTTGTTTTGTTCCCGAGAGTGTATGGTAAAATTCACAGCGCAGTAACTTTTTCATCCTGTTAGTTTTATTGTGCTTACTTCTATCACGGATTTTTCCAAACTTACAATGCAATTTTATTTGTTGATGAAAACACTTCTAAAACACTTCCTATTCTGATACTGATTAAGATCAAGTTGGCGCTGCCATCTTGAATATATTCAGGAAGTGACGAAAGTAATAATCGAATCATACGTTAATTAATGCCTCATTATGTTTATATCGCAATGGCGGTTCCATGTTGATTTATATAAAACGCGGTCCTCTCTAAGTTTCATAATGAATTCACGTCTCAGAGTTACGAAATAAGCCACACCCACCATAGCAACGCGGTAACTAGGTGGGGAAAGCAATCCTCAAATCCGCAATTGCGCATTTCAAATGCATTGACATTTAGATGTTCGCAAGCTTTGATCGATTTATGACACTTCTCCGGATCTTTAGAGATTTTAACAAAAAGGGATCAACAAAATTTAGATTGCTAAGTGTTCTGGGTAAAAGCAATCAGATTTACAAAGACCGCAGCGGGCCGTAAGCGCAATTTTTGTTCACCATTTTGCTGTCACGCAGTCTGTGTGTGTGTGCAGAAATTTGTTTTGTACAGTAAATTGCATCGACTACATGAGCGCGCGCCAGCTAACGCGTTGTACTGTACCAGTACCGCGTAAGATGTTTGCCCCACTAAGCTACGCAGATTTTGTTGCTAGGAAAATTCATGCGGTGATTACTTGAAAAAGCTGTCAATTAATCAACTCAGACAGGTTAATTCTCATTAAATTCGCTTTTTCCAGAAAAGTTTTAAGACTAATTTAAGGATGCAGCAAGCCTTTCGGATTTTTTTTTGGGAGGAGGGTGCAAAGAGGGGGGTGGGGGAAGAGAGGGGGGTCGTTTTGCGAAATATTTGGACCTTTTAGCATATGTTCTGGACCTTTTTACCATTTACTATTGCCATTTTCTTTTTTGGGAGGTCGTACGACCCTGTCGATCCCTTCCCCTCCCCCTGGCTATACCCATGTATTTCTAACGCCTGTAAAATTGGGAAATTGAGTATTCACTATTTCTATTTATGTTCCTGATTAAACGCTTTGCTCTTATCGCTGATATACACTCGTCATGGGCAATCTCATCAACGTTTATGCAGAGCTATAAGAGAATGTATAATACATATGACGTCATTCACTCTGGAAGAGATTCTCCCCGTGCCTTCCCCACCCGACCACCAATACCAATAAGAGGTTGTTCCTCAACATCTTCAACACCAAAACCGAGCTCTTCCGCAATAAACCATCCCTAGAAATACCCTCTTTTCTTCATCCCATTTAATACTACTATAATAACCGAACCCTTCTTCATTGTTTTCGATACTATTATAGATTTATTGCTTTCGATAAGATCATTGATTTATTTGAATCAATAAGGAAAATTGAAAATCGGAAGTGACGTTACCAGCACGGCGGCGTTCAACTTCTCAATATCTTTATGGGACGATACCTTTCCTTTAACCTCACCACTGACTAACCTTGATCAGAACCATTTTCTGAGGCAAGCTAGATTCCCGAAGTCGGTTTTGCGTATGACACGAGATTATCCCATGGACAGTCACAATAAAATATAAAAAAACAGCAAAACTGTAACTATATGGCGTGAATCTGCGGCTGGTGCACAAACGTTTGTTTCGCAGATTGTTTCTTTGCATTTGGTTACTAAGAAATCACCTGCACCTTCTTCAATTCGCTATGTGCAGTAAAGTAGATTTCCCTCTTAAAAGGAGCAAAATTATTTACCTACCTACTGTGGTGTAGCGGTTATTATACCTGTCTACAGACCACGAGGCCCTGGGTTCAAGCCTGGGTTGGGTAGACACGCCAGTGTACCACAACTGGTTTTGGACATTGACTTGGTTGTCGATGTTATGTCTGTCCGTACGTCGTACCTGTGTTCTCGTCCGGGTCGTATTAAGCGTTTCGTGATAGCATTGTTACTATCATAACCAAATACGCAGGCGACGACCCCGTCATTGTAATTGTGTGTTCACTCGTCGTTCCCCGAAGAGGGGAAAACCTATAAAAATTATGTAACTTCCGGATTTCCATTTACAAGTGCTTTGACTTACGGTTTTTAATTAGCTTATGCGGCCATTGTATGTGAGATGTGACCAGGTTGCCTTGTGTGCATACCTGTTTGTGCAATGGACATTCTCTTTCTTGTTTGGTATTGATGGTGTCTGCGTTACTTCAATAATTCCCAGCGAAAACAGGCCAGAATTTGTAAGTTTGTCATTAAATATCTCTTAATCGGAGTGTTGGATGTTTATTTGGGAACTAGATAATTTTAAATTAATAAATATAGATTTTGAAAATGCGAAAATAAAATTGACCTACTTGGTTATAAAATTTCTAGAACCCATACAAGTTCTGTGCCAAAGCCTTATACTGCATCATGGGTAATCTTCAAAATGGCGTCTAAGATTTTCCTCTCTTCAGGGGAAAATAATTTTCTCCAGAAGAGGAGAATCTACCAAACTGATGTGTTCTGATGGTTATTTTCGGTGCATTATCAGCTGTATACTTATATTGTACATTAAATTGACTTTTATAATGCAAGGCAATCTATACTATATCTTCTAATATCGCAATTTGCGATTTCAAGGAAAAGAAAAAGTTGACATTTCCGTTCATCCATACTGCACATAGCCCTTCATCAATTTTCCTATTAAAAAGGTATAATAGTAATAACATGGAGTAATCCTTTCTTTTCCCATAGGATGCGAATTGTAATGCACACGAATATATTCTATAATTACTTCAAAACAAAATAATAAGTTGAATTAATAAAAAGGGAATTTTAAAATACAAATTGGCCATTTCAAATTATCTACGATCAGTTCATTTTGATTTCTACTTTCTACTTTCGCTTCATCTTTTTTTGTATATAATCTCTCACGGATATAAATCTTGGCCAAAGAAACTTTACAAGAAATGTACGTTTATCAAGTTATTTTGAACAAGCAGGGCTCCATAGAATATAAGTAAGTTTAGTACATTTTGGAGTGCATTTTAAACAGTGAAAATATATATTCATTTGTTCTAGAATGACTTTTTAAATGGATTAAATTGTTATTTCTTTTCTAGTATGGATCGTGTGCCATGCAAAATGTAAAAGTATTTTGACACCCAAAATCATGTGTCATTCCCACATATAAAGCTACACAAAGCTCTAAAGACACATAGACAGGTAGAGGCAACATTAGCTAAAATTGATTTGAAATCCCCTACAAAAACATGAAAAAAGCAAAAAAATGATCAAAATTGGTTAAAAATTGACCATTTACATTTTTTGGATAATTTTTGTGCAAATATGCAAATTTTTGTGTTACTCTTGTAATGTAGAAATGGGACATAGTCTCTATTCTCTTAAGTAAATCTATTGTTTTTAACTAACCCTCTTGAAAATAGCGGAGATAATTTTAATAAAGAGGATTTGATCTTTAACACACCCTACCAATTTCAAGCTGGAGAAGGGATGAACATTTTTAAAGTCTGAATTTAGAGGACGAAATATGAAGAAAAACAAAAGCATTTGGGGGCATTTTGCTGTTTTATATCACATTTTTTCAATAAATTAAAAAATGCTCAAACTTTGATTACTCATAACTAGAAAACTATACATGCTATTTTTCAAAACTTAAAGAACTCAGAATGTAATGCTCTTTTTGGTCAGTTGTTGAATTGAAAACATTTCTACCTGTCCATACATTCCTTTACACCATATGTTAAAAACGTCATCTACAACACACGACAACTTTCTCACGATAACAGTGTTCACTACATTACGTGGGTAATATTTGCGAGGCCACCATAGTTATTATACTGGAATTTTTTGTTACAATTTAAAGGAAAGGTTGAACTTATAAATTACAGTGACGGGCTGTCGTCGCCTGCGTATTCGGTTTGATAGTACAATTGATTCACGAATTTAATACGACCGGATGAATAACAAATACGACGTACGGACAGACATAACATCGACAACAAGTCAATGTTTGATTGATAACATCGCAGATTTGGTGCATTGGCAATCTACCCACCCCAAGATTGAACCGGGCCTCGTGGTCTCGCTTCTGAATGTATGATAACCGCTACAACAGTAGGTAGATTATACTTTAAATGACGGGGTGTCGTCTTATTCGGTTTTAGATAGTGAACGCCGTCGAAACGCTTAATACGACTTCCGGTTTCCAATTTTCACTTATTGATTGCGAACAATTTGTGTTGTTATCATCGATAACAAAAGTCAAGTGGTCCACGGATGTTTGATAGATAACATCGCAGATTTCTACCCAATCAAGGATTGAAACCGGAAGTGACGTGGTCCAACAGGTATGATGTTCACTACACCACAGTAGGTAGATATTTAAGGGAAGATACTTTTTCTGTAAATAAAGGAACTGCCAGACAATTAGGGGTTCAGAGCATGGTGTTGGAAAACACACGATTGAACAATAACATTTAAGGGAACTATATCATTCATTTGAACATTAACATTCAATGGAACATTACCATTCAAGGGTACATTTGACAGAAATAAAAGAATATTATTGGGTATCTAGAATAATCAGTCCACAGCGCACGCTATGACAATAAATGTCCCACATGAGCATCTTTATTCAATCATATAATCTGAAATTTGTGCTATTGGTACCTTCTACTTAAAGTTGCCGTATTGTTAGCTATAAGTAAACATGACCTACAGTAACACGAGTTGTCAGGTTGGTTTCATATTTATGCACCCACATCTTTCACCCACATTCACCCACCCAGCACAGAAGAAAACACTTACTCAAACAACATCAGTATATACATGATTCCTAGTTTTACAAACACGTTTAAAGTAGCAATCCGAAATTACATTTTGGTTTAAAGAATCATTGCATTGTGCCTTTATTTGAACTAAAGTTGGGATTAAATTTGGCATTGAAAATTATACTTGTCTTAATGATATTTTGTGGTGATTATATCGCTATCACAAGCCGTGCTTAGCATTACTTTTTCCCGTTATAACGACCGTGCAAGGCAAGTTACATCCACTACTCTTGAAAAACTGCACCAATTAAAAACTAAACAGTCCTGTTCGTTTGAATGTTTGCGCATTTACCTTTGATTAATTTCTTCACACCAGATGTCTACAATTACATACGTCATAAAATAAATTGTTGTTCCTTGTCAAAATTTTGCAAAAACTTATAAAATAGGAAATAAATTGACTTATTTGCTTAACATTTTGCACTGCCCAATTGGCGGTAAAATTATCTAAGCCGTAGCAACTGTCTTATTCCAATTTTCTAATTAAAATTATAAAGAGATATCACGATTGTCTGTATCAATAAAGCTCTCTACTCAACAAGTGACAGACCTTATCAGGCTTAAACTGTTGTAAATAAGCCACACAAATTAGATGACAAAATATAAAGACAAAGAGACACTCATTTGTTACGAAGAAAACGTAGTAAATGAGCCTTGGATATCGGTAATCAACCTCCGGAGTGTGCTTTTAAAAGTAGGTGTTTTTAACAGTTTAACATCCACTAGAAAATAACGATGGATCATATTGAGGCCCTCACAATAATAACAGTCAATTTAATCATAACAAATTTCCTGTTGGGAAAGCTTTTGAAACCGCTCATCAATCTTATTTATCCAAATCATTTATCTCATTTACTTATAAATAAAAATAACTTAAGTGAAGCAAAGGACGAATATTAATAATTGTCAAACATAAGATGATAGGGGTTCATATGATATTGATGACTACGTACAGGTTTTTGACTTGCAGAGGCAACAACAGTTAAAGGATTGGTTCAGAGGTCACGCAAGTTTATCTTGGAAAAAAAACAAAATGGTTAAGAAAGCATTCCAAAATTATATTTCGTTAAGGAGATATCGAAGTCTTATCTGTGTAGAAACGACTGGTGTAGTAAGTCTACTGTAGGTGGTTGACACCTTAGTGTATTTTAAAGGAATTTTCTCTAACTTTTGTACTATTTGTAGTATTTTTTCTCGATCTTTCTTCAGATGGTTTCTAAGTCACTAAAAATGGAAAATATAATACATGAGGATTCTGAGGCTATAATGTCACAACTATTCAGATTTCAATCGTTTCTGCACAAATTATACTAAACGTTAAACTTAAAAAATATTTCCTTAACGGAATAAGATTTTTGAACGCTTTTTGCTCCATTTTAATTCCATTGAAGCCTTCTTTGATATGAGATGAACTTGTTTGATCCTTTAAGTTGCTTTAACATGCCAATATTGTGCCCCGACATCTACGACATTGCTGAATATTCTTACTGAATATTTCTTAGATAGTGTACACGGTTTTTCACCCTTAAACCATTCCCGAAATAAAGTCCCTACGTACGTAGGTACAGTGTATGTACGACGACGACGACGACGAGTGAACACACAATTAATATAACAGGGTCGTCGCCTGCGTATTCGGTTTATGCTAGTGACAATGCTATCACGAAACGCTTAATACGACCGGACGAGAACACAGTTACGACGTACGGATAGACATAACATCGACAACCAAGTCAATGTCCACGGCCTTTGATAACCAGTTGTGGTGCGTACACTGGCGTGTCTACCCAACCCAGGGCCTGGTGGTCTGTGGACATGTATGATAACCGCTACACCATAGTAGGTAGACAATTGTACTATATATATATATATATATATATATATATATATATATATATATATATATATATATATATATATATATATATATATATATATATATATATATATATATATATATATATATATATATATATATATATATATATATATATATATATATATATATATATATATATATATATATATATATATATATATATATATATATATATATATATATATATATATATATATATATATATATATATATATATATATACATATATATATATATATATATATATATATATATACATATATATATATATATATATATATATATATATATATATACCAATATCTCATTAATATGACGTATGTCACATGGGCTATGTACATATCTACTGTTTCATTGGTAAGACATTGGTTACATGGACTATATACATTTCAATGGTAAGACGTGTGTTACATGGTATATGCATATATTAATTTGTTTCACTGGTATAACGAGTGTTACATGGGCTATGTACATAATACTAATGCTCATATACTAATGTTCATATATTCTGATGATATAACATTTTTGGGCGCTGATTTAGCTGCTGCCAGTATAATGCTGCTACTCAGAGATCTCATTTTTGCTCTGTGTAGTGAAAGTACTATCATTTCCTATTTTTTGCATTGTCGAAAGTGTTTAATACCTAGATCATTTTAGTCTAACCTCTCGGTGGATTTATTGCTGACTTTTTGTGATTTTTGACAATGTTTTCATACTGTACATATTCATTTTTGTTTTCTTTCTTGTTTGGATTTTACTGTATGTTCATACCCACGAGCTTAAACATTTAGTTTACAATGACTGAATGATAGAGTTGTTAACATTGTTATGCAAATTGCAAGTGGAGTGCCTGCTTTTCTAATCCAAAGCTGTTGAGCGTGCATGAGCAATTTAGCATAATGCCTACACCAGCCAGACGAATTCAGTACACTAAGGATCACTTGCTTGCATATTGTCATGACAGTTCGCTGCCGTCTCCTTCTATGTGTTCTGTTCTTAAAGACAATAGTTTATTTCATGCAAGAGAAAGAAGAAGGGGATCACACATGAAATGTACAAAACCTAATTCTGTGCAGACTCAGCATCAAGGTTGTGTTACGGATAACAGACCACAATGTACACTTAGAATTAAAAGGTCCAGCGACGCCAATAGAGGTGTAAATCTTAAAAACTTGGTTCAAATCAAATTTGATAAATTTATAAACAATTTAAAAGAAACTTCTTATTTGAAATTGCGAATGCTAGATCCGTCAGAAATAAAATACCACTTATAGTGGATCATATTGTTGACTCTAATCTTGATATATTTTGTCTGACTGAGACATGGCTTAATGACTATGACACTGTATGCGAGGCTGCCCTCTCTCCTCAAGGTTTTAGCTTCCTTGGGATTCCCCGCCCATCTGCCAGGTCAGGTGGTGGTACTGGCATTATTTTCAGAGACAAACTCAATGTTAAATTGCTAAGAAGTGCAGAAAAAAACACCCTTTTCTGACTGGCAAACTGTTGCCCATCATGTGACTTTTCGGCTTATCATCTTATACCGACCTCCTTATTCTGAAGCTCACCCAATTACTTCATTAACATTTTTTCATGAATTGAATGATTTTCCTGAGGAATGTGTATTGTGCACTGAAAGACTCATTCTGACTGGTGATTTTAATATTCATGTGAACGATAACAGTAACTCTGATGCGTGTAAGTTTGCTGATATTCTGAATACTTTTAGCTTGCAACAACATGTCTGTTTTCCAACTCACGAGTCAGGTCATACCCTAGATCTTATCATTACAACATCCACCAATGATCTATTTATATCACCACCACAACTAGAACTTAAACTATCTGATCATTGGTCACTCAGGTGTGTTCTGAACATACCAGGGACATTGCTTTCAACTGAGGAAATCAAATACCGGAAATATCGGAACATTAATATTGACCAATTTTGTGAGGATATTGCTAAATCACCTTTAATTAAAACAGACTGGTTAGATTTGGAATGTCTTGTGGCTTGTTACAACAAAACATTAATTTCCATTTTAGACAAACATGCTCCAGAAGTTACCAAAGTGATTATCACTAGACCTACAATGCTATGGTATTCAGATGATTATAAACACTACGCTCACAGGGCAGGAAAGTTGAAAGGCTGTATCGGAAATCAGGTTTGGAATCAGATAGGCAAAATCTTCGTTCACTTTGCAATTGTTACTCATTTCAGCTTTATTCTGCAAAAAATGTTACTACACTACAAAGATACACGACTGTCAAGGTGATACCCAAAACGTTTCAGTGTTGTAAACTCACTGTGCAAAAGTAGACATGTGGATTCTTTCCCACCACATGGTAATGCGGAAGAACTTGCTAAAGACTTTGGAAATTCCTTTGGTTCTAAAATTCAAAATATTAAAGACAATATTAACACTATCTGACTATTGAAGCCGACAGTTTTAAACTCTGCGATGAACTTCACTGTGTTGATGTGATTTTGATTCATTCACACCATTATCTGCACATGGTGTTTGCAAACTAGTTATACCTTCTAAATGTTCGAGTTGTATCCTTGATCCAATACCAACATGGCTGCTTAAGGACTGCCTTGAATCACTTCTTCCTGTGCTTACAACAATAGTGAATTTATCTCTCAGAGATGGTGCAGTACCTTAAAAGTTGGAAAAATGCAACTATTGTTTCTCTGCTAAAAAAGCAGGATTGGGGTGTTTATTTTCCAACTACAGACCTGTAGGTAATTTGACCTCACATTAATGCTGTTTTGAAGTCCCTTCACTGGTTACCAGTCAAACAAAGAATTGACTATAAAATTGCTTTACAAGTTTTCAAGTGCATTAAAGGCCTTGCTCTAAAATATTTATGTGAAATGGTAGTTGAAAAACCATCCCGCTATGACTTTCTTTTCAAGTCCCTATTTGTTCCCCGTATTAAGCATAACACTCTTGGCGAAAGGGCCTTTGCTTATAAAGGTCCTTGGTTGTGGAATTCACCCCCAACTGAACTCAAATGTATTGATAATGATCCCTGACCTCCTACAAAACTAAGCTTAAAACTTTTTTTGTTTAAAAAGACATTAATCTAATGTGCAGCTTGATCCATTGTATTTCTATTTTTGCTGTCATTTCTGTATTCTTATTTTTGTTTTCGTATCTAATTTCCTTGTATATAAAGCGCTTTTGAATGTTTTAACAAAATTAGCGCTATATAAATTTATGTACTATTATTAATATTATTCATTGGTAAGACGTATGTTATATGGGCTATGCATATATTTACTAATGTTTCATTGGTATGACGTGTGTTACATGGGCTATGCATATATTTACTAATGTTTCACTGGTATGACGTGTGGGATATGGGGAATGTTTCCTTGGTAAAACGTGTGTTACATGAACTATGTACACATTTACTATTTTTTGTCATTGGTATGGCGTGTGTTTCGTAAGTCCTGCATATATTTACTAAAGTTTCATTATTATGACGTATGTTACATGGCTCATGCATATATTTACTAATGTTTCATTGGTATGACGTATGTTACATGGGCTATGCACAGATTTACTAATGTTTCATTAATAAAACGTGTGTTAAATTAATTATGTACACATTTACTATTTTTTCATTAAAATGGCGTGTGTTTTGTGGGTCCTCCATATATTTACTAAAGTTTCATTGGTAAGACGTTGGTTACATGGACAATGCATATATTTACTAATGTTTCATTGGTAAGACATACATCGCATGGCAATGCATATATTTACTAATGTTTCATTGGTATGACATATGTCGCATGGCAATGCATATATTTACTACTGGATGTCTGCAATAATCCTCGTGTCTTGGTAACTTTTCAACACATTTTGATCTGCTGCCTTTGCTACAGTTTGATGAAAACCTACGCATTTATATGTGAGTTGCAAAATTTATATAACATTAAGCAGTTCATGTAGCAATTAAGAAAGCTGAGACCACGTGATATCGAGACATTTCTATAATGTTCGTATATGAAAAATATGGCCATTTTGAATTTCGAATTTGTTGTGAAATTGAATTATTCAATGATAGTGCATGAATATAAAGCCGCATTCTATACCGTCTCTAGCCACAAGGGATTAAGCTGTAGCTTGTCCACTTTGGTTCATCGTATTCATTATTTGCGGTATTTTTGTTGATGTTTTTAATCAATGCAAATTGAGCCTAGCATGCGGGCAATATTCACGCTCTCGGGGCATGCACTATTTTATTCAATTCTGCATACATCTTATTGATGTCTTATAACGTCTGAAATATTAAAACAACAACTTAACTTTCTCGACTTTCTGACGTTTAATTACAATTACAAGCCCATCGAAATTCCATCCAAGGCATAGCTATTTATGACATCAACGGACATCTTGTGATATTGGAAAATCTTAATTTAAAGTTCTTTACAACAAAGAGTGTTCTGACTTTGCAACTTTTATTTGTCATATAGTAAAAATATGCGGTAGATAATTTCTTTGATTTTATTTCAACTCTTGAACGCCTTTGCAACATTTGCTTTTCTGGCCCTCAGAATTTCATCACAAAACCCACACTGACGATACGCGTAACACTACGCGTTGTGATTGGCTGGCTTGCGTCAAGCTTCGCTTATTAAGTAAAACTTTACTACTGAAACATTTTGTCAACAAATATCGACCACAAAGACCAGCTGGTTTTCCTTATAAACTTGTCACATCATTGATTTTTTCTAAATCTTGTCATACCTGTCTAAACCACTTGTCACGTCAACTGGTTATTAAAGGCCTGGAAACTTGGTTGTCGATGTTATATCATTGTTTCGATTATAACCTCATTGTGTGTTCAACTCTCTCTCTGATTTTTCTAAACTGTATATCATTACGATTATAACCTCAACACTTTTTCGATTCAAATTAATGTAAAACAACCAACTAATAAAAGTGCTAAATCCATCCGAGCTATTAGGCTAATTGGGCCGGTACTTTTCCTCGGTTTCCATTGGGCTCATTGGGCCGGTGCTTATCCTCCGTTTCCATGGCGCAAGCAGATGGGAGTACATTGCTCCACTGGACGGGATGCCAGTCCATTGCAGATTAACTTCCCAGCAGTGCTGGTACTTATTTTACAGCTGAATGGACTGAAGCAAATAGATTAAAGTGTCTTGATCAAAGACACAATGCAGCGCTCACGACAGAATCGAACATGGTACTTCTTAAATACGAATATGACTACTAAACCACTGAGCCACTGCACCTCTAATGTAAGACAACAAGTCAAACAGCAGAGACAATGCCAGTTCTAATTGCCGTTAACTACTTACAGCATGTACTCACTGGTTTCAAAAGAATTTTACCTGCTTCAATATGTAGGTTGATAAGCAAATGTTCTGTTGAACCGTTGAGCATGGATCGTCATACGTCAATAGGGTGTCTGGAAAATTGATATATTGATGTATATATTTATATATGTTGATATATATATATATATATATATATATATATATATATATATATATATATATATATATATATATATATATATATATATATATTTATATATTTATATATATATATATATATATATATATATGTATATATATATATATCTTTTATATATATATATATATATATATATATATATATATATATATATATATATATATATATATATATATATACATATATATATATATATATATATATATATATATATATATATATATATATACCTATATATATATATATATATATATATATATATATATATATATATATATATATATATATACACACATGTATATATATATATATATATATATATATATATATATATATATATATATATATATATATATAGATATATATATATATATATATATATATATATATATATATATATATATATATATATATATATATATACATAATATATATATATATATATATATATATATGTATATATATATATATATATATATACATATATATATATATACATATATATATATATATATATATATATATATATATATATATATATATATATATATATATATATATATATATATATATATATATATATATATATATGTATATATAAATATATATATGTAAATATATATATATAAATATATATATAAATATATATATATATATATATATATATATATATATATATATATATATATATATATATATATATTTATATATATATATATATATATATATATATAAATATATATATATATATATATATATATATATATATATATATATATATATATATATATATATATATATATATATATATATATATATATATATATATATATGTATTAACAGCGCAAGTCTTAATCTCTTAATCGATCAGAGCAAGTCTAAATCAATAGTCTTAAAATTGATTGGATAAAATAAATAAAGTAAAATTATTCAAGTAAGTAACATATTTGAAATCATCAACGTTTGGTGGTAATTTGGGGGTGCTACAAAGAAATTAATTTTCTATCAATTTCTGGGGAAGTAGAGATTTTGATTTGTTTTTTATTTTTACTACAAACCTGACTCGCCTCGTGCATCCCTAAATCCAATGACACGACACCGGAGGTCTGTTGGGATATCATAAACATATCGCATCAGACATTATGTTTATTATATGATATTTAGCTGAATATTTATGTGATGTCTGAATAGGGTGGAGTAACGTTGTGACTGTTAAATACGAGATAAACAAAATTAAATACAAATAAATGCTTAATAACATGATTAACACATTTGATTGGTACAAGCAAATATGTTAACTTATCAGAATTGATCCGGGATTTTCAAAAGGGGATCTAACCATTACTTGTCCTTACATCCGGGATCTGTCAACCAAAAAGGGTCCAGAAGCACTCATTGGTCCACTCAAGCCTGTTGACTTTATTTTGTTTCACGAGAGAGAGAGAGAGTTGAACACACAATTACAATGACGGGGTCGTCGCCTGCGTATTCGGTTATGATAGTACAAAAGCTATCACGAAACGCTTAATACGACCCGGACGAGAACACAGGTACGACGTACGGACAGACATAACATCGACAACCAAGTCAATGTCCACGGCCTTTGATAACCAGTTGTGGTGCACTGGCGTGTCTACCCACCCCAGGCTTAAACCCGGGGCCTCGTGGTCTGTAGACAGGTATGATAACCGCTACACCACAGTAGGTAGATATTTTGTTTCACGTCAATTGGAGATGCATCTGATTGTATTGTGTAAATAGCTGTCCCTCTGTCAGCCTGCGAATCTGAGTTGATTATCTGTTGACAACCATTGTGCAACCAAGTTTTCATAATATCAACGATAAAAGACTTGAACTTCTATAAAAGACATCAAACGGAGTTGAGCTCATGTATACTATTTATTTACGATTTTCTATGAATCGTTAACGATTGAAGTAAACTATTCTTGTACCTTCTTTAAAACGCACGAATAACATATGATGACGGTTGCCATAGCAACTAAAAAATCTTTTCATATCAAGATGAATGTTTATCTCTCTTAATTGTTATTTCGGCTGAATTTATTTTTAGTATCGAGAATGACTGTTTTAGTTTATTCACGTGATTTAACTTGTAATTGCTGCATATTCTGATTAAATTATTGCATATACATCACACACTGGCTGAATATCAGCTGCCATTGCATATTCTGATAACAGTACTGTTTACACTGATAGCGTTAATGCGTATACTGATAGCATCAATGCATATGCTGTTTGTTTAATTTCCTATACTGGTTATTGCATGTATCTATTATATATTCTGATGAAATATCCGCATGTACTATGTATGCTGATAGCTTATAATTACATGGGCATCATTATCTTGTATGTGTTGTATGCGCATGTATAACATGATATGATAAGATGTGAAAATTCATACTAAAGTATTGTTGCGTGCCAGGCAAGTTTTCCGCGAAACATCGAGTTTGCTTGGGTATGGATGGGAAGTAAATAAACATCGCAATTTCATAGTTCTCTTCTCCAATATTGTTAATAGAACTATACTAATGTTCGCATCGAGAGACTCTAACATATTTTTAATACATGGTGAGATAATTCTTTGATTATACGTGTTTTAAGATGGAAGAAAGTTTACAAGTTTTCGATTCTTTTGGCGAAAATTAATCCCCCTCCCCCGCACTGAAAATTAAAACTATGAGTTAGGTCAACACACAGTAAAGCCTCATAGAGTAGTTTAGCGAGAAATACTAAAACGTTTATGTTTGGTAGGCGTAGGCCTAGTAGTACAAGTCCGATTTTCCTCTGATCGGTTCAGCATCAATTTGCATTCAATTTTGCGTTTTTGACATTTTGCATTTGTTTGTTACTAAGCCCTAGCTCAAGATTCCTCTAGCTTTGATAATCTTCATCAAAATGTGGATGGTGTTAATTCAAAACAAAAGCAAATCTCAACGACGAATTGATAAAAGTGAATGAAATCATTTTTATCAAGACCATCAAAGCTAGATGAATCTCGAGCTAGCCTAACACTAGTACTACAAAACTCACTGTAGTAGTACGCTAGGCTCACCTCGTACGTTCTTGCGGGATCATTGCAGCTCGGTATGATAACTATCAAAACATTTACTAGTATTTTGGCGAACACAACTGTTGATGGATTTGATCTGTATGACAAATTTGTTTACAAAATTTAATTGTGTTATATTTAGAGGACACCCGACTAAACCATACTACACAATACATTTATTCAAGCCTACTGTAGGCTACTAGCTGACTAGTGTAAATTGATATCATTAATTGATTATACAGTAAGCAAACTTAAGCTAGATCAAATCAATAATTGTTAAGTTTAACAATTGTCAGTCATAAAGGATGAATTGGTTTTACCTTACCAATTACGCGATCATTTTTCGACTTTCACATTTCATCTTTCAAATTTGTTCAAACGTAAAATTTAAGGCTGCTCTTCAGTTTTCTCGTGGAATATTCAGTTGCGAGTTGCTGGTAAAATATCACCCTATCCTCAAACCAGGGAGTTGCCATTCAAATTTCTAAATGGCAACTCCCTGCTCAAGCCCTCACCACGCTCGCAGTCCACAAAACGAAAGCACACCCTTTTGTAACATAACCAAGGACATCCCTTCCGGCAATCCGGCTCACGAGACGCATAAAACAAGCGTTCATCTTTCTATCCAGGAAGTTACACAAATGCAGTGCATGTAATGTACACATACAGAGTATCGAAAATCTTGCGCGTCCCACAACCGGAAGTGACGTAATGATCTCGGCGGCTGTCGCTTCTGACATTTATTCATGGGACGATTCCGCCTGTTTTCAAAATTACTTGTATTATTTGAACATGTAAATAAATGTTGTTCTTTCATGCCTGCTTGGCACAGTTGAAATACATTTTTGTCATTTACAAGTTCCTTTTTATTTTTTTCTGTTCTATGTTTGTTTTTGCTTTACTAGAATATTGAGCAGAACTGTAGATTCAATGCAAATTCTCCATAAATGGCAGAGGTCCAAATTTCATATTGTAGTGCTGTATTGCCATTGTCCTTGTCACGCTATCCTTGTCACACAGCTCTTAATTGGCTCTCGCTTCTGATGAGGATTCAGCCAGCTAAAAGATATCCCCGAGGTTAGGTCAGGGATAATTATAAAACCTTGTTTCATTCTTGGAATTAGTCAGTGGCGTAGCTAGGTACTGGCATCTAGGGGGCAAGAGTGGGGCAGAGTTACATTTTGCGGAGGCGAGTTTAATGATGCAATGAACAATTGCACTAATTCTGCCATTTCATTTGGGGGCAACAGAGGGGCAGGGCCTCTGATTGGGAGCAGGGCCTCTAAAGGTTGGCAGGGCCTCTAAAAGGGCGCAAACCGCCCCTCCCCCCACCCACTTACCCTTCTGGCTACGCTCCTGGAATGAGGGCAAATCATTGGTTCCAAGTCATTCTCTGGGAAATACAATCCTTGGATTTCGGTTTCGACTACAGCAGCTCAACTTTAGTCAAGGGTATGTGCAACCCCTAGATCGAGCACAGGGCAACTTTAACTCCTTGTTAATTGTTATATAAACATGCCAATTCAAATTAACACAGAACCAATACTCATCCTAAGGTTCAATGCTTTCAATACCAGCCACAGCGAGATTTGTTAATGTACATGTAGAGCATTCATGACTAAGTAATGAACTGAGGTCTTACATTATGCAAATAACCTGCTTAATATGCACACACCAATTTGCCATTCAGTGTGAACAATTGTCTTCACATACATAATTTATGTAAGTAACATCACCACACCCGCCCTAATCTAAGAAGTATCAGAGATACATATATTTTCATTGTCATGCATATATGCTAACAAGTATGCACCCCCCCCCCCCACCACCACCATGCTCATCTGAACAGAACCAATTTCCTCTACGCTTGTGCCAAGTTACGTAAATGTAAACAATTTTACCTGACTTACTGTAAGTTGTGATCTCAGATTGAACATTTCACAAGAAAGTATATTGTTATGCAAATAATCCAATTAATATGGAGACTACACCTCACCATTAAGTGTGAACAATGCTATTCACACACTGTATATGATCATTATTGTTAGCAAAATCCCACACCCACCTTATGTTAAGAAATACCATAGACACAAATGTGCATTGTTATGTAATGAAGCTAAATAGTATGCACACACAACCCACCAATCATGATCATCTGAACAGTACCAATGTCCTCTACCCATGTGCCAAGTTACATGAATGTACACCGTCATAACTTAAGTTATGAGCTTAGCTTGAACATTTGTAGATGTCGACGATGACCGCGACATGAAAAACTATTCAACTTTGACCCAACTTTTAAACTATTTTTGAGCTGGGCACTCTTGCAATATAAAGTTCCAGTAAGAATATTCAAACAGAAAAATATGAAATTTAAATGAGACTTATTTGCCATAGTCCTCGATTAATATAGTAGTAACATGGTCCACCACTATTTCTGGTATGCAAACAAGACATTTTAAGTTCCTCAGATCTTCTAAATCTTGTCATTTGCCGCTGCAGGGCTTCTTGTTGTGAGGGCTTCTGCACAATGCTTGTCAAAGGTAAACCTTGTTATTTGCCGCTGCGGGGCTTCTTGGCGTGAGGGGTTTTGCACAGTGCTTGTCAAAGGTAAAGCTTGTCATTTGCCGCTGCAGGGCTTCTGGGCGTGAGGGCTTCTTCAAAGTTCTTGTCAAAGGTAACGGTGGTGAAGATAACCTGTTTGTCTGCTGCTTCAAAGTATTGTCTCCTTTCGCAACAATGTTGGCAACTTCAATGAGAAGCTTATCTACATATGCTGTAAAGAAATGGAAGTACCTTTCTGATTAATAACTGGGAAAAGGCAAATATGGTCTCCTCCAGGTGGTGTCAAAAATAATTTAGCAGGTTATATTGGAGAATTTGAAGCAGCAGTGACAATAAGCTTTTTTTTTTTTTTGCCTCTCCACCCTTGTGTAATTTAGGGAATTTAAAAAAAGAGGGGGATCAAAAAATGACCTCTGGATACCACCTGAAATACCAAACTATGGCTGAAAAAATACCAAATTTGACTCTTTAATTTTGGAGGGGGGGGGGATTTGGCCTTTGTTTTGGCATTTCATTGAATTTTGAGGGTGCTGGAATTGTTCCCCCCTTTAATTATGTTTTGCGGGAATTTGATAATATGCGCGTGAATCCCGCACCTTAATGTGAACCCTGAGTTGAAGTAATAAATGACTAAATTCATGCTTTATCTATCAGACGGGTAACTTGCATTGGTGACTGAAGCAGGGAGGAAATATGAAGGGCCTTATCCCACTTCTTCGTTAACTGTAAAGAAGTGCTCTTTCAAATACGGTAAAATTACCCGCTTTCAAGTACGTTAATTAAATTAGGGCCTTTGGTAGGGTGCAAAGTTATTTTTTGTTGTTGAAAATTTCAGGAAACAGTAGACAAATTTGTATGCAAATTTTGTGATGAATACAGGGCGACCTTGGCATTTTCTTATGTAAATCAAGGCTCGTTTTTTAAACGTCTATCATAATTCATTGAAGAGGTACGGCAACTTTTGACCAAACAGTTTTGAGTATTGAATGTACCCCTAACCAGTCCGGTTCGTACCCCCGATCGGGAGAACAGTTGTGTTCTCCCATCTGGGATCCTTTACAGAAGTATCCCACAATGCATCTATCCAATTTCAAAGTTTGTATAGGAATTACATAAGAATCAGACACATTTCGAGCGCGGGGAACTCAACCACTGCGAAGGGTTCAAATTTTTCTTCACGATTTGAAATAATGGTTTATGAATTATCTTTTCACCATGCGCTTTTAAAATTCACAGTGCGGTTTTCGAGAAACTTGAAGAAAATTGATAAATTCTTATTATGTGTTAACGTTAGACAGTCGCGCTTTAACAAGGTTTTCTGAAATTATGAAAAATAACTTAGGGGTTTGTGAAAATTATTTAGCAATAACTGCGTGATAATAACGAAGTTGTTTTACTTTCGCGAAATTTAACATGAACAAAGCAAGCTTTGTTACAAACCTTCCATAAGCGTCTATGACTGAAACTTCACAATAAAAATGGCGGCTTCCATATGTCACTGTAAGCTCAGTAAGCATGCTTGGGTGAAGTTAAGTCTCCCGATGGGGGGACTTATTGAGTCCCCCGATCGGCGGTACAAACCGAACTGCTAACCAAATTCTAGCAGGATTATTAGACTTATCCATCATTTTTAGACTTCAGTGACTTATGTTAATGAAAGAAATTGAAAGAATTACAAACAAGATGTCCGCCCAGTCATTCATCATAAATTTAGCATGAATTAAATATTGATCAAACGTTAATCAGGTCATAACTGAAAAGCTAACAGTGCTAATTTCAAAATCCAGCTTTTTTGGACAATGTACACAAAGCTAGTTTTTATGCAAGAACAGTGAATTTTCACATATTACTGTTCTGGTGGAACAGTGTTATTTTCACAAGCATGTGGCATCAACGATTAATATTTGATTTCTGCTCAAAACGAAAATGCAGTATGTTTTATTACTAATAGGATGATACAATATTAATGCGAATTATAATACCTCTTGAAATTCCATAGGTATCTCATCAAGTACCTGGGTGTTTTCTTTAGAATCCAGAGAGGATTCAGCCTGACGCCGTATAGCAAAGGCATATTCGTCTTCCATCTCTTGCATTTTCTGAAAAATAAGCAATGATAAATCATTAAACTATTAGTATCACGCAGAGTTTGAATTGATTTTAAATATATTCCCACGGTTCTGAATAAACTTTAAAGGTGTAAAACTTCTTGTGACATATATATATATATATATATATATATATATATATATATATATATATATATATATATATATATATATATATATATATATATATATATATATATATATATATATATATATATATATATATATATATATATATATATATATATATATATATATATATATATATATATATATATATATATATATATATATATATTTATATATATATATATATATATATATATATATATATATATATATATATATATATATATATATATATATATATATATATATATATATATATATATATATATATATATATATATATATATATATATATATATTATATATATATATATATATATATATATATATATATATATATATATATATATATATATATATATATATATATATATATATATATATATATATATATATATATATATATATATATATATATATATATATATATATATATATATATATATATATATATATATATATATATATATATATATATATATATATATATATTTATATTGTGTCATTTGCCTATTCCTCCCACGTACCGATGTTTTTCGTGTTTGAAATAAATGTAGAATTAATCACCCAAGCAATATTTTATTATTTTAGCTTTTGAAACCACAACGAACACAATAAATTATCTTTTTAATAGAAATGCTATCTTTTATGTACAATGCTTGAGTGACTCATCTCAATAAATGCATATCAATGTATGAATGGTCTTTAAATCATACAATGACTTTCTTGACTAAAACTACGATATAAAATCTTGGGAACAAACATTTTCTTTCAGAGATGTTTAGATAATGTAATCAGTAATTTTGTATCTAATGACACAATTTTAATTTCACGATTACTTGCATGATATTAACTTGAAGAGCACCTGAAAAGAAATCATGTTTCTAATATTAATTCGCAAACGCATGCAGGTTAAGCTTCGTAAATATTTAGGTAAAATATATTATGCTTTACGGAAGCTAGCAATTAGAAAAAAAATATATAGTATATAGGAATGATTAGGTGTATAATTATAGGTGGAAATATTTATAGGGAAAATTACAGAAGCGTTATGATGTAAACTGATCTGATATCCTATTAAAAACTACAATGATGAATAGTGCTCTGATATGTTACAATTACAATGATGAATAGTGCTCTGATAACATGTTACATATGATGAATGTCTACAACAATTACAATGATGAATAGTGCTCAATGATGAATAGTGCTCTGATATGTTACAATTACAATGATGAATAGTGCTCTGATAACATGTTACAACTACAATGATGAATAGTGCTCTGATATGTTACAATTACAATGATGAATAGTGCTCTGATAACATGTTACAATTACAATGATGAATATGATATGCAATTCAATGATGATATATCATGTTACAATTACAATGATGTTACAATTACAATGATGAATATTGCTCTGATATGTTACAATGATGAATAGTGCTCTGATATGTTACAATTACAATGATGAATAGTGCTCTGATATCATGTTACAATTACAATGATGAATAGTGCTCTGATATCATGTTACAATTACAATGATGAAACTACTCTGAGGCCAAAATAGGCTATAGAAAAATTAAACTGTAATCAAGTCTAAAAAAATCATTTTTATTTTTAGCAATGATACTCTGCAGCCATACAATTCATTCTTCTTTATTCTCCTTTAAAGCCTTTAAGAAAAGACCAAATAAGATATTTTACAGCTAATGCGGCCTCCAAAAATTCCAAAAAGTCAAATTATATAATTAAATTTTTAAAAGCCACAACGAAGCCTAATTTCAGAAGGAAAACATATTTAAAATAATACACTTGTCAAATTTGGCTTACACAAAACCAATGCACTAACACTAGTATCAATATCCACAGACTCCACAACTGGGCCCAAAGGTAATTGATTGGTGAAGTAATTGTCAATGTATTTTGTAAGGTCATATACGAACATGCATGAAAGGTTCTAAGTATTCTTAATGAAATTGGTAACCTCATACTAAACGATTGTAAACTATTTTAAGATTGGTTACTTTTTTTAAATTTTTGATTTGTTTAAAAAATCACATCAAGACTGAGAGAAATGTGATTGCGTAATGTCAAACCTAGGTATCACTTTGTACAATCCTCCCAGAGCTTTAAACTTAGATATATTCTTCTATGATTAAATTGAATTAGATTAATTTAAACTAAATTGAATTAAATTAGATTAAATTAAATCAAATTGAATTAAATTAATCTAAATTAACTTAAATCAAATTAAATTAAATAAAGTTTAATCAAATTAGGTTAAATTAAATCAAATTAGATTTTATTAAATTAGATTAAAATAAATTGAATTAAATTAAATTGAATTAAATTAGATTAAATTAAATCAAATTAAATTAAATTAGATTAAATTAAAACAAATTAAAATAAATTAAGATAAAATAAAGTAAATTAAGGTAAATTAAATTAAATTAAGATAAATTGAATTGAATTAAATTAAATTGAAATAAATTTAATTTGATTTAATTTGATTTAATTTAATTTAATTGAACTGAACTGTACTAAGCTGAATTGAACTGAACCGAAGTGAACTGAACTGAACTGAACTGAACTGAATTGAATTGTTTTTACAAATGAGGTTCTTCAAAAAATGGGGTTGAGTTAATTGATAAAACAAATATGAAGATTTACTAATTTTAGCAGTAAATGTACCTTGCAAACGAATGTGGGGAGAAAGTCTCGTTATGTGCTTCAATCAAATAAAGTCACACGTAAATACTGTTTAAGGTAATCAGTGAAGTATGTCAATAAAAGTTTTCTAAGCTTTCACTTTAATCATTTAAGTGACAAATCATTGGTTTTATCAAAATGGTAACCTGAAAATGATGATGATCATTACTGCATTTTACCGTAAATTTCAAATTTGCGTACTTCATATCATTGCCATTTCATGTTACAGTATTCACGCAACCATAAACATTCACCAATGGTGTGCTTGTGTGCGTATTCTAGAAATATAATCAACAAAAAATGAAGGAAATACTGTTTTCATAATTGGAGCTTAGTGTTCTCCTTCCTTTAGTATTATTTTTTTCTTTTACACCCTGAACAGATACCTTTTCCTTCTTACATAAAACATTATGTTAATTCGTGATCCAACAATGGCATACTGTTGTTGGTTCCTTTGCATTATTTTTGTAGAACAGCTGATTGAATAAAAGCTAATGACGTTCGTCAATATTCTTTGGAGACCTTTTTGATAACCTAGCGTCAAAATAATTTTTATCATTCATTCCCATGGTATGATTTCATTTAACTTTTTCTAAATTCATCTTGTTTCTAACTCTTTTCAGGTTAGTATTTTATCCGAGCTTTTTACAACTAAAAAACTTTTTTGCGGTTCTACGAGTTTATATCAATGACTAACAAAAACAGATAACGATATAACAACAAATCCCAGGTACTTGGATACAAACTCTCCACAATTTTCATAAATTTGTAGTCTGCCTCGGAATCAAATTAAACTCTCAGACCGGAAGATTTTTGCCTTGATTTATCGGCAAGGCAACGATATATGATATATGATATAAAAGGTCCGCAATAACGTCCAACCATACTCAAACAAATTGAATGTTAATATGTTGATTAAAGAGACAAAGTATTGAAGAAGTTTAAATCTTACTCGGGACCATGAAAGACATGTGCTTATCAAAATTTTCCTTGGCGTAAGCGGAAGAAAGCTCATGATTCTTCCTGGATAGGAGGCCAGTTCATCGGAGGTTAATTACACAACAGTGCTGGTTCTCATTTTAGAGTTGAGTGGACTGAATTAAATAGAGTGAAGTGTCTTGCTCACGGACACGTTTACAAATATCCCATACCTTTCGCGTACGACCATGCACTTCCATCATTATGAAAGTCGGAAGGTGTCACAAAGTAAAATAATTTGTATTATTTTGATTTTTTCCGTAATATCATTACGTATAAAACATCTCGTTTCTCAACAAGTAGTCTTGTTCCTCAACACGCGCTGTAAACAGCTTATATTTTCAAAATGGATTTATATTATCAAAATGGACTGGAATAAAGCCTTCACATTACCATTTTACTCCTTTTTGTGTTACTTTATAAACTATGTACCAGAATAGCAAACAAGAATTTTGTTAGCTATTCTGGAACAGAGTTTTTTAAGTACCAAAAAAGGAGTATAATGGTAATTTGAAGGCTTTATTCTAGTCCATCTTGACAATAGAAATCCATTTTGAAATTAAAAACTGTTTGTAGGTCCTCAACCAATCACCGATTAAGAAAACGTAGACAAACGGACTCTGCGTGTAAATACATTCCGCTTTCGCATCCACATGATTCATGTTTCTCATCAAAATTAGAATGATTGGTGCAAACCGCGCTCCCGTGCTGGCGAGCAGAAGCTCTTCCGATAAGGAGATCAACGCATGCGCACTGAAATGAATTTAAACTTATACAAACATGAAGTCGTTAAGTGATAGCGTAATGTACATCTGTTGTATTTTGTTTTACGGTATGAATGCATAGATTATAAACCGAAAGAAACTCTGTGGTAAATGAGAAATAAATTTGCTCTATTTCTTGACGAAAATAGTTTTAGTTTCAAATAAAAACAATACAATTAGAAACATTTGCTCTTGTATTTCCTATTTTAGTCGAAACCGAGTTCTAACTGTTATGTTGATATAAACAGATTCAAAACTGGAAAGCTGCATTTTGGGTAATGGTTGCAAAATATCTCCCGATTGTAGTGATCTCCTGATCGGGAGGGTGTACTAGTTTGATTGCTGTATCGACGATTAGGGCGTATAAGATCAGGCAAATAACATACAACAGGCACCTACTATAGCGGATCAGTCTACCCCCAATACAGGCAGTGTTCAGGTGCGAATACACATGCGTTATTACAAAGTCATATTTCTCATCAGAGAGGCCATTCATTAATGGTTTCCTTACGTTAAAGGAATGCTGAATTTGGATTAAGTGTGTAAGATGAGATAGAATTATGTAAGATCACACACTAGAAACTTATTATAGTGGATCAGTGAATGAAAATTCAGACAATGTGCAGGTTTGATGCACATGCGCAAAAGTAACTTTTCATCTTTCTCACCCAAGTAAGAAATCGCTCAATGGTGGTTCTTTACGTTAAACGAATGCTGAATTTGGTTTAATGTGTTAAGTCATGTAGGATTAGAAAAAGATCACACAACGGAAACTTGCTTTTGAAGATCAGTTAACTAGTATAAAGACAGTGTGCAGCATTGATGCACCTGCGTTATTACAACGTTGCACCTGTCTCATCCAAACAAGATATAATTCATTGATGGTTTTATTACATTAAGCGAATGCTGAATTTAACTTCAATGTGTTTGGTCATTGTCATTTAGAGTCATATTTAATTCACACAACAGAAAGTTACTTGAGCGGATCAGTTAATTACAACACAGACAGTGTGCAGGTACGATGCAGCTGTGTTATTACAACTTTGCATCTTTCTCATCCAAGCGAAAAATAATTCATTGGTGTTTTCCTCACGTTAAACAGTCAGGGAGAATCCTGGACGTATGGTGTAATAAGAAAATGCACCAAAACTTGGAGCTTCGTATTAATTAAGATCCATGGAGGCGGCCATTTTAAGTTGTGATAACTTTATATCAATAGGATTTGTACTAAGAGAACGGTGGTATTTGTGTAATGTAACGTATGATGCATGTACACGGTATCAGCAATGACTAAGCCAACACAGAATCATGTGTCGAGAGGTCAACGACCTTTTAACGGAAGTCTTTTGTTATTTTATCACGAAGTCCACGATGAAATTGAAAAGTCCGCGGTCAAATCTTATGAATATTTATTTGATATCGGTTTTTCCTTTTAAACATACCCCCTTCCACACCACTCCCCCTCCTTCCTCCTCCGCGCTCTTATCAAAATTTATATTGAATTAACGTTATCAGTTTAGTTAAAGTGGCGGTCTCTATGGATCTTAATGATTACGAAGCTTTAAATTTTGGTGTATTTATTATTACACCAAAAGTCCAGGATTCTCCCCTACTTTAAAAAAAATGCTGCTAGATTCGACTTAAATAGAGTTAGGACATGTACATTCAATATAATTATTTAGCAGGAATTTACTTTAGAGCACCAATGTGCCACAAGAAAGGTTATGCTCCGATTGGAATTACACCACGTACACATGCTTTATCAAAACTTTGTAATCATTAAAATTGGTAGCCAATAGTAGTGTCCTTCCTTTCGATTTCACAAACATTCACATATGTCTTCCCTTGTTTATATTAAAACAAAACAAAATATGTATTTACAATGAATGAAATATCATATAAGACAAAAACGACCTAGAAAAGCACAGAGTAAGCTATGGACCTAGCTTTTGGACGTATAATACGTACCTTGATCTTTTCAGATTGATTGTAACGACTTACTTATACGGCGTTAAAAACACACACATGAAATGCCCTCTTACTAAAACTCTACCTTTTGTGAAATTTAAAAATACAGTCGATTTTAGTTGTCAGTTGAGCGGCATATAATGAATTTCTTTTAGACTTGATTTCCTAAATGTTCCAGGTCCATAATAATTGCTAATTTTGGCAATAATTTGATCTGAATGAGTGATGCTATCTTCAGATTTCTATTCTGATATGTGACGAGAAAGCGACGAAATCAAAAGGTAAAGGTTACCGAAAGAATGATAAGCTAAATAGAATACATTCCTTTCAGAATTTTCCAAATTTCTTGGGATTTGGAAATGTGTACTTGACTGATGACAACACCTTTGCTCATCTCAATCAAGATAACGGCGGAAAGAGGAAATGAATTGTCTTTATAACACCAATATGTTCAATATTGTTTTCGAAAGCTACAGTAAATTGTGCATCAAAGAAGTAATAAGAAAAGTTTAGAACCAAATTTGACGTTTTGTTTTAAGTTGGCAAAGGCTTGAACATCAGAGAGGTAGTCTTTACGAACGGGAAGGAAGAAAGTAACATATATATATATATATATATATATATATATATATATATATATATATATATATATATATATATATATATATATATATATATATATATATATATATATATATATATATATATATATATATATATATATATATATATATATATGTATGTATATATATATATATATATATATATATATATATATATATATATATATATATATATATATATATATATATATATATACATTCATATATATATATATATACATTCATATATATATATATATACACACACATATATATATATATATATATATATATATATATATATATATATATATACATGTATATATATATATATATATATATATATATATATATATATATATATATATATATATATATACATGTATATATATACATGTATATATATATATATATATATATATATATATATATATATATATACATGTATATATATATATATATATATATATATATATATATATATATATATATATATATATATATATATATATATATATATATATATATATATATATATATATATATATATATATATATATATATATATATATATATATATATATATATATATATATATATATATATATATATATATATATATATATATATATATATATATATCCCTAGTTGATATCACTATAACATTACTCTTACTGTACTTGTTGCTTTATATTGACTTGGTGGTTGGTTTTAGATTTAAAGATGACACTTTTAAATTGATCCTTTTTCTTTTTCTTTTTGCAGTATTCAAAAGAGCTGAATGACGGATAGCATGAAGATATAGAACTGGTATTTATTTAATTTCCTTTTTTTCTACAACATATTTACATATAATTACTTCTTTTTTTTTTACGAATTTATTATGAAATGTACACAATATGAATATACAGAAGAATATATATGGTTGTGAAAGGAAGTGTTGTATGCAAATTCTGGTGAGCTTAACTAAGTGCAACACTCCTAAAAAACAAAACAAAAAAGATAACAAATTTGGTAGTACAATACGCCCCACCCCACACACCAACAGATAAATTCGAAGCCATCTCCCCCTCCACCCACCCGACCCCAGGTAAAGTAAGAATATAAGTATTCAACAGTAAAAGGGAATGATTAAAACAAATCAATAGTTTATGATGCATTACGTTTAAGGGTTTGTTTCTAAAACAGACCAGAGATTTGCAGCTTTGTACATGAGTTGAGAGGAATTCCAGGTATCGTTTGCACGGTTGCACGAATTAAATCTTACAACGTTGGTGCCACATGGAACACAATGGATGTTGTTTGATTGACGGGTATTATAGCTGTGCGTGTCTTTGTTTGTCCTAAACATCTTTATAGGTAGTATCACTACTAGTAAGCTTATTTTCAAAACTGATTCAGGTCAGGACCTCTGAAATGCCAATTTTCTTTCCTCAAACAGGAGCACAAATTACTAATAAAGAATTGGTTATGACGTCGTAAAGCGCTCATCAGAGTAAACGAAAGATTTTTTTGATTATGTACGCAAAAGAATCAGTATTTCGTGGAATATCAAATTACTACATAGCTGAATGGGGGACAGTTGCATCAAAAGGTGATGCAATGTTGATAAATACACGAATTTAAATTTTCCCAAACTCTCTAACCACTCCTATCTACCTCCTTGCTCTCCGTTTGCCATAATTCTTTAATGACAATTGGAAATATGAGTTTGAATTTCCAATGTGTTCAATTGAAAAAATATTATTTCTTGTGGCCAGTTCTGTATTTTTTCTAATTTTCGGTCACGAATATCGAAAAGTTTGGTACCGATTGTAATTCATTAAAACATGAACGAAAATTGGGCCTTGATGCTGAAAAATGTAGGCTCATATGCAATGACGAAAATAGAAAATTAAGAATTTGATTCCAGGAATCGGAAAATCTATTATGATAAGTCGAAACACAATCCAAGAAGAGCTATATTTTCCGACAGGGGATACAATTTCCGTGAAAGAATAGTATTTTCTGACAGGGAATACATTTTTTGACAATTTCTTTTGGAGGTTTCGTGAGGATGGCCGGTTTCTGCCTCTATAATTACACCATTTGTATGTAGTGAAATCCCGGACGATTTTCAGTCTTGAACCATTTTTAATTCCATCTTTATAATTTCAAAGATGAGGTTGATAGGGTTAATGGTTGCTTTATTCGACAGAAACTACAACATTATTGCAGAACTCACATATTAGTTAATTTGCTATTTTGTGAATAAACTTAGGGTATATGAGGCAGCATCAGGGAGTCAGGCACTATCAGGGAGTCAGGCAGTATCAGGGAGTCAGGTCTCAGTTGGTGGAGTGCACGACTGAGATGCTGGAGGTACCGGGTTCAAGCCTCGGTCAGGTCTAACCAGTTTTTCCACAGATGTGGAGATAGATACGACGAACATCAAAGCGGAAGTGCGTCGTTTGCAGCTCCTGCTCCTCCTTCAGCTGTTGAGAAAAGTGGCAATGGTTGAATGGCCCTCGACGTCCCTCGGAGAGGCGTTAAGCCGTCGGTCCCGTCGGTAAGCCGTCGGTAGGACAATCACACCCTACCTGGTTCTCTGAACACTATTCGAGAAGAAAAGCTTGAAAACGCGGTCTTCATTCACTTCCCTGAGCTAATGGTTGGATGGTGCGCCGTTTGGGCAGCTCTTCCCTATACTAAAGCTCTGATGTTTGTAAAGCGCTCTTGAATATACTTGTATAGAAGGGCGCTATATACAAATAATTACTATTATCTAACAATAATCGGAGGGGGGGGGGGGAATGTTAGTTTCTAGACTACTTCTTTGTAAGCGTTTCATATGGTCTTATATTTGGCAATGCATCTTTGTCCAATAACCTGCACAAGATAATTAATTTCCTATACAATATGACAACATGGCTGTATGGCACCCTATACCGCCACCACTACATACAAAGCTTTATGTAAAGCAGTTCTTAAGTACGCTTCAGAGATCCCCATTACCAATGCAATGTGGATACACTTGAATATATTTAAAGGATAGCAGCAAGGCAGACCTTTCTCGAAAATCTAGTGTAAATAACACACTTTAACAATTAGATCGGCCCATGCTAAAACAAGAAAAAATCACACACGCCTACATATGCATCATAAATTAATAACAATGATGTCTCTAATGACAAAGGTAACCTAATTAAAAACAATAAATAATCATGATTTTAATTTCCAAGTTTCCGATGTCAAAACGAATGTTTATAAATACTGGAAATACTGAAAAATAATGGAATAATTTCCTATCAGATGAGTCTAAATGTTTCAAATCTAAGCTTACTAACACTTGTATTAGTGTATTGTTAACTAACTACTTTTTTCTCTTCATACTCACAATTTTGTTTCGCTCCGTCGGCGTTTATGTCCTCTATAAGGATTGTTGCCGATTTACCCAAGTCCAATTCAAATTCGGATATGCATGTGCACACATGACGATAATTGTGATGAAGAAGGTAGTTGGAAACCGTATTCTGTTTAGAAGATATTTAAGTTTAAATATGTAACATATTTTTTTAATGTAAATATGTAAAAATGACAATAGCAATTGAGGAACTACAAATCAAGTAAATATATAATCCTTTTTTTCTTCAAAACCTTGATGTGTGTATAGTTACTTCGTTACAGTATTGTTTTTGCGTATCATAATCAAACACGCATCTGTTGAACTCTAAACAACGCACATGTATTACTTTACTTTCTATCATCTATAATGATATGTGTGACGTTTATACGAATCCTTTTAGATAAAACAAAACATTTGTTCGCTCCTAATAGCTCAAATGAAGTCAGCAAACACATTATTTATAATATTGAATTGTATTGTTAATTTAGTTAAATATTAAAGAAATTTTAGAACGAAAAGTGAGGGGGCTTGTCTTTGCGAATTTTACAAGTATATCATCTACAAAATATCGATTAACTTCCTGCCTCCATATCCCACAGCGGCGTGAGGGCAAAGGCTACTTGAATATTCATATTTACCAGAATTTTTTACACCGTTATGTACTAGATAAGTATTTTGATTTTTGGGGACCACCTAAAAATAAGCCCTGACTATTCGGTCTAGTGCTCCTTTAACATTTCAATATCTTAAAGAGCTCCTTTAATTGTTCCGTTTGTGCTGCTAATGCAATTTTAATTGAGAAGACATGCTTTTAAGGAATATGAAACGGTCTTGTAGTTAAAAGATCGTAATTCATTGTCTATATATTTACTTATAGGGGCTCTTATCATTGTGACGTAAACAGATCAATTCATTTGTATGCAAAATAAACAGTAGTCCTTTGTTAGCCCTATACATTGAATAGATCGTTCGCTCTCCAGTAAAACATCGCAATCTTCTTACAAAACCCTATGATGGGTTATAGAAAACTTAGGGAGATGTATTTTTGATGTACTTTCATGAGTTACACCTCATAAGGCCAATGTGATGTACTGAATTGATGCTAAATGTGGAGCCAAGACAACCGAGAAACTTCCATCCCTTGTAGAAAGAGAGGACTTTCTTAGAATCTTCAAAAAGGATATCTGAGCTAATAGTTTAGAATTGGTTATTAGAAGCCCACAATTAGCTTCTTAGACGGTACGCCATCATATTGTGATACTCATGCTTGAACACATGATGATATTTTAAAACACAAGAGCCTTCGCTGAGGTTACTAAATGATAAATCATGTAAATTATGTCGTAACATTACGAAGAATGTATACCTTTTCATCAGTTTCAAAAAATATGTAGAATATAACATATATGACTCAAATATCGTCACCTAGTCCGCCATTCACATGAGATAAAGAGAAGTAACTATATAAAGAAATGATCGGAAAGTCACTGGCAATAATCTTCCTGGTTCTTAAATCTAAAACTGTTTCAGAAGGATTGAAAATGCATCTCACTTCTGAAGTACATCCACTTTTCAGAAAAGCTAAAAGAAAATCATACACTTGGACCACCTAAAACCTAAGCAACTTTGTCCACCATTCAATCTCACGATTATTAAATTATTAAATTAGCAAATGTTTTCCAAAAATGAAGAGAAGAGCACTTATGACTCCAACAACTTTATTCGCTGTTCAAAATATATAAAAACAGATGAAAGATAATACATTTTGACGACTTTGATTCCAAGCAACTTCATCCGCATCCACAGGAGATACATATAAGAAAGAATATAAAGAAACGACAGTAAGTCAATGTCAATAATTTCACCATTATTAAATTTGCAAATGTTTTCCAAAGATGAAAAGTGCACTTATGACTTCTGAACTAGTGATTTTACACAGCTTTATGGAATTATAAAAAAAGTAACAATCTGTAATGGAAGTTATATCAAAGTTCAAGAAAGCAATGTTTTCAGATAATTTGGAATTAACCCACTGGGACATTTCAGATTGCTGCAATTTGTTAGATTGTCACGAAATGTATCTGTGAGAAATGATTTGCAGAAAATGAATAGTTATTACACCATATTGCTCAGATATATTGTTATACAGAGAATTGTTGTTATTCTAAAAAGAATTTGTGTATGTCAATCATTCACCAGAACGGAAGAGAAGAAATATTGATTTGATCGTCGATGACTGGCAAGCGCGCCAGACTTTTAGCTTGTGTACACGTCAACAAGTGTACTGTCCTAAAAAGATATAGAAACTGACATTAAATCTGTGGGATGGCCTATAGTATGGGGTGGCTTACAGTATGGGATGGCCTATAGTATGGGATGGCCTACAGTATGGGATGGCCTACAGTATGGGATGGTCTACAGTATGGGATGGCTTACAGTATGGGATGGCTTACAGTATGGGATGGCCTAGAGTATGGGGTGGCGCACAGTATGGGATGGCCTATAGTATGGGATGGCCTACGGTATGGGATGGCCTACGGTATGGGATGGCCTACGGTATGGGATGGCCTACGGTATGGGATGGCCTACGGTATGGGATGGCCTACGGTATGGGATGGCCTACGGTATGGGATGGCCTACAGTATAGGATGGCCTACAGTATGGGATGGCCTACAGTATGGGATGGCCTACAGTATGGGATGGCCTACAGTATGGGATGGTCTACAGTATGGGATGGCCTGCAGTATGGGATGGCCTACAGTATGGGATGGCCTACAGTATGGAATGGCCTACAGTATGGAATGGCCTACAGCATGGAATAGGACATAAAATAAGGAGCCGAGGATGTTCACGAATTACGATTTTTTTTACTACGAGATTGTCTTTGTGTTATAAGTTTTGATCCCTTTCTTTTCTAATGTTTAGAATTTGAAGAACGTCTGCTAAAATGTCTGTCAAAGGTAGATATTAAAACACATTGATATAACTTTATTTCTTTCCTGGTTAATTTCCATCATCTTATTTTTTGATAGATACCGTCTATGAATAAGGGAAATATTGAGATATTACAAATTTTAGGTCTATGAATAAGGGAAATATTGAGATATTACAAATTTTAGGTGTAAATCTTATGCTATTAATAATGGTCCAGTATCTAGTTTATCTGTAATATTTTACGGAAATTATGTAACAAAACGGCTGCAAGACATCTATGATCTCGGTGCGCATTGTTTTACAGCTTGATTAATTGATTGATTGCTAAACTAAATGATTGATTGCTTAATTAATTGATTAAATGATTGATTGATTCATTAATTAATTGATTGATTGATTGATTGATCGATTTATTGATTGATTGGAAACAATTAATACAAACAATTACAATTCCTGTCGACACGGTGGCTTAAAGCGTGGATTTGTTTTGAATAAATACATGGTTTAAGGAGCTCTTATTATAGTGATCTAAACAGATCAATTCATCTGTATGCAAAATAGATTGAATAGATCGTTCGCCCTCCAGTAAAACATCACAACCCTTTTACGGGAGATATATCATAATTGAAAATAAGGCTTTCATAAACTTACGGAGATGTGTGTTTAATGCACTTTCATGAGTGATATATCTTAAAGCCAATGTAATACAATTCACTGAGGAGCCAATCCGCAAAAAAATTATAGAGGAGACTCTCTTAGAATTTCCTGAGAAAGACATGTTTGGAGATTAAGTGTACATTCCAGATTTTTTAGCTAATAGTTTAGAAGTGGTAATTAGGGGCAGGCAATTAGCTTCTTGGCCAGTAAGCCATCGGGACTGAAACACCAAGTCGTGCCGATATTTATAAATAAATAGATGCGGAATTTACTATATCTATAACTTTAAAGCCTTGTGCGATGTTCAAAAAGATAAAAGAAGAAATATACCGTAAGACTACGAAGAGTTTAAACCTCTTCTTCAGTTGTTCAACAGAGAAAACGAATAGATCATATATGAGTACAATAATGTAAACTGACAGCGTGTATTGTAACTTTAACTTCCTTCGTAGATCAGTATATAGGACTCAAGCATCCTGAATTGCTGACGATTTAATCTTCTTTTACCGCAAGACAGTAACGCTAGAAACATTAAACCACTCATAGGAGAATAGGTAGCTCAGTTGGCAGAACGCACGACTGAGATGCTGGAGGTCCCGGGTTAAAGCCTCGTTCTCGTTCTCGGTCTAACTCGATTTCTCCACAACACAACAGTAGCAGACAGATACGCCGAACATCAGAGCGGAAGCATCTCGTCTGCAGCTCCTACTCTTCATTCAGATGTTGAGAAAAGTGACAATGGTTGAATGGCGCACGGAGGGGACGTTAAGCTGTCGGTCCCGACGGCAAGAGAGTCACCCCTGCCTAGTTCTCTGGACACTATTCGAGAAAAAAAGCGTGAAAACTAAAAGCGATGTTCACTTTCCCTTTCAAGTACTAAGTTCATGTGCGCCCATACGCAGCCGGAGATGTGCGCCCATAGTCAGCTGGAGAACTAGTCTGTAGAGCGCATATGCGTTGTAGAGCAGTTATGCGTTCTAGAGTGCATTTGAATAGTTCTTTAAACTAGAAAATGCGCCATAAAAATTCCATGTATTATCATATATTGGAATATTTTGACGATTAGAACATATGCGTAATTCACAAAAATTAAAAACATATGTATGAAGAAATTTGAAAGTCACTTTCAATAATCTCATGAATAATCAATTTGCAAATGTTTTAAAATGATGAAAGTGCACAACTTCAGCAATAGTGCAAAAAGATTAATAAATTCGTACATATTAACGTCTTAAACTTAAGCAAGTTATTTGCATTCAAAAAAGATGGAGAAGAAAATATGAAAATAAATTATTTAGAAGTCACTGTCGATAATCCTATTATCATTAAATTATAAATGTTTTAGAAAGATGGAAAATCCATGCATGACTCCTGATGTACATCCTCTGTTCAGAAGAGATACAAACGGATACAACAAAATTGTACATTGACTCTTAACGTATATCCTCCGTTTAGAAGAGATACAAACAGATACAACAATATTGTACATTGACCCCTGACGTATATCCTCCGTTTAAAAGAGATACACACAGACACAACAAAATTGTACATTCGGATGACCTAAAGCGTAAGCAACATCATCCACCATTCACAAGAGATGGATACAAGTAAAGATAAAAAGAAATGACCGGAAGGCTAATGTCAATTTCACAATTATCAAATTTACAAATGTTTTAAAATAATGAAAAGTGCAACAAAATCTGCGTAACTAAGTGGGCAAATGTCCTAAACGGTACTGGTGCAGTACAGCTAGCTAGCGGCGAACGCTTTGCAATCAATGCAATATACTACACAAATTTCTGCACACACAAGCCGAGTGACGACAAGATGGCAAACAAAATTTGCGCCTACGGGGCTTTGTAAATCCGATTCCCGTTACCCTGAACGTTTAGCAAATTGACGTTTGTTTATTTATTTCGCTTAAATTTCTAGAGGTCGGGGAAATACCATAAATGGGTTAGAAGTTGCTGCAGGCACTGAACAGCTAAATATCAAAGCTTTGGTCATATACGTACACACGTACGTACATGATGATTGCGGATTTGAGATTTGTTTGCCTCACCTACTTACCGTGTTGCTATGGTGGGTGTGGCTTAACATAACATAACATAACAAGATTACGGACTAAGAAGGTTAGACATAGAAAAGCCCAAACTAAACAGCACCACCACACACACACACAAATCAAAGACGCACGGACTTAGTAAAGAACTTATCAATGTTGGCTTTGAAATTGTAAACAGAAGTGGAGCTAACTATCCACTCGGGCAAACCATTCCACTCAATAACAACTCTTTGCAAAAAGCTGAAACGCCGAATATCTATCCGTGAGAACTCTTTGGTCAACTTCAAAGTATTACCAAGTGTCACATGAAAATTAGCTAAAACATGCAAGAAATAACAGGAAGTCAAAGCATCACTACCACTTAAGAACTTAAACACCTGAATCATATCGCCACGTACACTTCTCAGCTCAAGCGTGGTCAAATCAAGATATTTTTCAAGCTTATTTTGTAACTCAGTGAGGTTAATTAAATACAATCTCCTTTTTAAACATTTCATCCCTCATCCGTACTCCCGTTTTCAAATGACCCTGTTCAGAAATTGTTGTGGCAAAAAACCCTAAGATATTTTTTAGATAATGCAATTCCAGGTCCAACACGTTTTCTCACGCTCAAGGAAACTAACCAAAATTCCGGATCCCGTTTATCTTTTGGGGAATTTTATCGGGAATTGTAAAATTCCAGTAAATTTTGGGAAATTCTTTAGACATTGTCAAATGTGTGAAAATATTGTGGCAATACAAAACTTACTATATTTTCACATATAAGCCTTTTTTCAAAATTTAGATTATTTTTGTATTTATGAAGCAAGGTTTATATTGTGTTTGTATAAATTTTGGTAATGATAGTCACCAAATTTCAGGATCAGTTAAGGTAGGTATTTTTCAAAGTAAAAAACAACTTTTGAAGGAGGTTCACCGGATGGCAAATGGTCGAACTGGAAGTAGATAAGGCAAGCTTTCATAACATAAAGTTGGTGTATCTCTGTATATGGTAGTTGTATTTACTGTCTGTATTGATAACGGACACCAACCCTCTTGAATCGAACGTGTTGATGTAACGGACATTCTTGGGGTGTATTCAAGGTTCAACGTATATGTTTTTAGTTTGTATTCTTACTTTGATCTCCAAAATAAGATTACAGCTACATGACTGTTTCTATGCTTCTAAGCCTATCATACATCGATGCATTTTATATTGTGCATAATAACAACATATCTTTACTTACATTATACATTATACTTATAAATACTATATATTACTTGCATATCACAATGTCTTTATTGATTTCACATCTGGGATGCCATCACAAACATCAAAATGGGATTGAATACTTCTGTGAAAATATTGATTTTACCAATGGATTAAGTAAAAGAAATTAAAATGACATTAAATGTACATATTAACGACTCTTCACCTTTCCCATCATGACTTGTTTTAATCATAACTGTCTGGCGCAATTCTACCTTGATGTCCGGCATATTTGGGAGTTCTTTTCGCCTACCTCTTCCTTCGACGCGACACTTCCTACGCCCATCCAACAAGCTTCTGGTTACTGCTAATAATTCCTCGTGACTTGGAATCGTTTTTGTCTTGTCCTTTGTTTTCGCCACTTCCTTCTTACTAATTTCTGAATATACCTTAACAGTCAAACTTCATCTTTTTCGATTTCTCTATTAGGAATAATACTTTCTTACGGTGCAATGACCGTGTCGGTCGAAGTTGTCTCCTTAATTTCCGATTAGGTTATTGGTTATTGGTCGAGAAACTGATTAGCTTCTGCTTATTCTTAAATAAATAGATTATAAATAATTGATTATAGAATGTCCCGAGTCCTTACAAATGATGTAATCCATTACGGATGATTATAATTGGGTCTCTTGTGTATAAGAATTACTTATCTTTTCTTTACTTTAAGCTGTTAAGTTAGATACGTATCTACGGAGTCCGTGATTATCCCGAAGGGTTGACCCCGCTTTTGTAATGAACTAATCTAGATTACAGAAGTTAAATGTAAATGAAGAAGTTTTTTTTTTTTTTTTGATAATTAATGAGACTACTCTCTTTCTGTTTAAATTTGGTTTCATAATTAATTGACTTTTGTTTTTTTCGAAATTACTAGTACCTCTTAAAGAAAAATTTCAGTGGATAAACAAATTCATCGTACATCGTCGAAAGTAACAATTTAAATTCTTATTTGTTTAGAAAATACTTCACTTTATCATTCTGTCTTATTTGCGTAGATATTACTATTGTAAAAATAGAAATAAGATGAGTGGTACTAAAAACGTCCTAAACTAATGCGATGCTTTGAATGTTATAGCACCACTCCCACGGACTTTCAGTTACACATACCCAAGGTGTGTAGAGAGAAAAAAAACATGCAAGGATACATAAAAACGTGTACACGCGTATTCGGTGGCTACGCCCCTTGGGCCTCCACCAGGGCTTTGCCCTTAGACCACACCAGACGCACTTAAGCGGGCCCCCGGACCCCACGCCGATTATCTCATAGGACGGCATCATTGTGTGATTCGATCCCCCTTTTATTTTCTCTGGTGACGCCTATGATTGTAAATTTTATTTTCTGTCCACAGATCTATATAGAATATAATAAATGTGATGCCAAGTGAGATAGGTAAGTAAGATTTATTAGCTTTCCGGACATTTTAGGAATTCGCACATTAACCACAGCTCCATAATTGTTTAGAAGTATACCGGGCCTTTGTTCAGTTTCGAGTCGTAAAGTTTATTTTTTATTAAGTTATGACGTTTGCCTGGCTCAGGTTCAAGTCACTCGGCCGGTGGCACAAGAACACATCCGTTCACTAAAGGCCTCACGTGCACAGCTTATGATTTGTATATACTTACAAGAAGAAAAGAGGTTGAGGACATTGATAACATGCAACATTCAACCTTTAAACACATTCTAATCGGCTTTATGCAATCTGACAGGCCGTATCTTGAATTTTAAAACAGTATAAAGTGATAAAGTCGGTTTTACATCTCATAGATAGATTGTCTAATTAAATTGTTTTTTAATACTATAAACAAAGTGTGTTTTATAACCGTAGTAAATTGAAATAGTTTATTCATTAAAATATACCTAAAAATCAGTAAAATGTACAGAAAAGGATTAGTATCCTTACTCTATTTTGTGTGTTCACCCCTAATCCCCTCCTTCTTCTGATAAAAATGACGTAACTGTTTAATACTTAGTCTATTTTAAAGTATTTTTCTCATTAAGTTAGGAAATTAGTCAAAGATATGAGGATTTTAGCTACTTCTTCATCTTGAATATAGAATACAAAGCATATCTAATCAAGAGTTAGCATATTTTTTAGATGATCTCCCGAATCTAATTGAAAGAAATATATGATTATTATTGATTAATTGCTACTTTTATTCTCTCAAAAGAAATAATTCTTCCAAGAATGCGGATGTAATCAGTTAATACCTGTTGAAATAGTTCATTTAATGTAGTAATTGTTTAGCAATTATAATGGGAATATACAGAATCCCCAAGATAAAATATAATTCCTCCATCTTACTACTTTGTGATTATTCACATCATGCAGTAATTGTAATCCTCTTTGATATGTCATTAATTACCATTAATCAGAATTAATTTCTTTAAACGAAAATCTCTTTAATCGAAAATCAGAAATCACTTCATTACTACTAAAAGCATTTTAATCAATTCAAACTGTCGAATATATTCTCGTCCCTCAGAGTTGTAAAATCAGATGAGAAAATAGTCAAACGTTTAATGGAATTACATGCTCTTAAAGTAGTAAAGAAGCATAACATGTTCAAGATCTATTTGGTTACGAGCGTTTTTTATATCTTTATCATCTAATCTTCATCATCAATGTTGGGTATAGCAACGACAGCCTCCTCGAGACATTGACTAACGATGATAATCTATACCGGGTACATTAACGACAGCCTGTCAGTCCATCGTGAGTCAATATCGCATTTTTGAAATATTGTTATTCAAACTTTCATATTTGCATTACAAGGGAGATATTAAATATTACGTCACAAGGCAGCATAACAAAAATCCATTCATGCACATAAACACATTAACAATAAAAACGGGATCTCCGAAAAAAGTTATTACTTGCAACTATCGAAAAATATAAATCGCCACATCGTAGGAATTTGTTACTTGCTGTTATCTGTTGTTCCAAACCATTCCGGTTTGTGCAATCCCAATGGGAAAACAGTTTTGGTTTCCCGATCAAACGATCCATCACGGTAGTATTCCACAATACACTAATCCAAACTCAAATTGTGCATACAATGATATTATAATCAAATACAGTCACAGCCCATGAAGCATACACTTTTTTTCTAATATGGGGAAACTAAAATTTTCCTAAATTTGGGGTAAACTTCATTTAGCCCCAAGTGGTGTAAACTGGAAGGTTACCTCATAAAAAGTGATTCTTTGAAGGGAAAACATAACTCTGAAAAGAGGAAAAGTTTCCTCAATTTACGAAGAAAATCTCAAGTTACCTAATATTATGGGGGAAATTTTGTTCAATTGTATAACCCCTAAAACCGAGGTAACCTATTTACCCAATATTTTGTGGGTAAAATCCGATGTACCTCAAAATGGGGGTGAATATACAAACAATTTCTATTTTCAAAATGGATTTATATTGCCAAAATGGACTGGAATAAAGCCTTCACATTACCATAATACTCCTTATTTTGGTACTTAATACACTCTTAACCAAAATAGCAAATACAAATTTCGCTAGCTATTCTGGTACAGAGATTTTTTTTTAAGTACCACAAAAAGGAGTATAATGACAATGTGAAGGCTTTATTCCAGTCCATTTTGACAATAGAAATCCATTTTGAAAATATAAGCTATTTACATCAAAATATCAAAAACAGAAGAAGCTAGAATAGATCAAGTTTCAATTGTATTATTCTTATGAAATTTCATACACTCTTTTGCAAATACTATATACATGCATGTAGTGATACAGAAAAACAACACACTCGCCGACGACGAGTGAACGCACAATTGCAATGACGGAGTCGTCGCCTGCGTTTTCGGTTATGATAGTAACAATGCTATCACGAAACGCTAAATACGACCCGGACGAGTACACAGGTACAAAGTACGGACAGACATAACATTGACAACCAAGTCAATGTCCACGGCCTTTGATGACCAGTTGTGGTGCACTGGCGAACAACATACTGAAATAAATGAAGATTTTCAGTCTTTGTGTTGATTTGTCCTTGAAAGTTTTCGCTTCAAAAGCACCCACTTTAATTTCAACTACTGTACCAATTTTTGGAAAACAAAATACAAAAACAATAGCTTTTGCATTTTCTTCTACAGGAAGATAATACAAGACGTTTTTCTTACTAATAAAATGACCTTTCCAGGTGTTCATTAAGTCCTTGATCTGCATAAAAAAAGTTCTGAATGAATTTGCACATCTCTGCTACTTTCCTCGGATAACCAACATTCAGTCGCACGAATAGTCTCCAAAGAGTGCGCCAACGTTTTTGGTAAGTCTGTAAATGGTGGTGCATCCATCTGCAATTATGTAGCAATTTTGAGGTTGCTAAAGGTTTCCCAACAATAGAAACGTGTGGTTCTACAACGTTAGTGTGTTGAATTATATAGTCTCTCATCCTGCCTGTAGAGAGAAACAAGACTAGAATGTTGAACATTGACAATCATCTTGTGTTTCATGTAATAGATACAATGTAAACGAAGTGTAATAATTATAAGCAATACATATCCCAAGGTTTCCTCCCTCAATGTATTGGATATAAGCAGCGTGGTACAATCAAGTATCTAGAGCAGTACCTGAAAAGTTAGTACCAAATTGTATCTGTCTGTGGACTGGTACAGGTTTTATATTTACAATAACTGACAATTCAAACAGTCCATCCTTCACATTGTTAGCGCTTGTGCTATTTAATCGAAATATGAAGGTTTTTAGGAGATGAGTTTTCCTTCACATCTTTTCTTTAGGAATTTTCTTCAATTTTGAAGAGTTTTTCTCAATTCTCGGAAAATTTCCTTCCTTTTTTGAAAATTTGCTTTTATTTTCAGAATATTTCCTTCTTTTTCGGGAAATCTTCCACAAATTTCTTCAATTTTCTATCAATTTCTTTCATTTTTATGAAATTTGCTTAATTTTGGTGAAATTTTCTTCATTGTTGTGATATTTTCTTCAATTTGTGCGAAGTTTTCTTCAATTTTTAAGAAAATTTTCTTCAATTTTTAGGAAGTTTTCTTTAATTTTCAGGAAGTTTTCTCCATTTTCGTGAATCTTGCTGTATTTTCGTGAAATGTTCTTTATTTTCGCGAAGTATTCTTCATTTTTCAGGAAGTTTTCTTCAATTTTCGGGAAATTTGTAAAAAAATTGAGAAATTCCCTTCATCTTTAGGAAATCTTCGGAAAACTTTTTATTGTCGTGAAATATTCTTTAATTTTCGGGAAGTTTCCTTCACTTTTGTAATATTGCTTTAATTTCCCAAAATTTTCTTTATTTTCGGGAAATTTTCCCAAAATTTTAAACATTTTCTGGGAATAGTTACCAAATTTTGCAAAACAATCACGGAGGCAAACCCCCACTCCCCCTCCTCTTCAAATACATTTTAGATATAAGAGACTCATATATTTTTGCAAGTTTGTTGAGAAAAACATACAATTTGGCCCCAATGTCAAATATCTTCCAACGCCGCTGCAGGTATGCTTACGATTTGTGGACTCTTCCTCAGAAATATCAGCTATCTTCAAATTTTAGCAGATGGTTGAAAAAAATACAATGGACTTTCATGAGGAAACTGAGACTGGTATATAACCACAGATGTGCATATAAAGGTGCACAACTGAGAAACACAGAAGCCTCACGCAGCAGCCTCACGCAGGAGCCTCACGCAGCAGCCTCACGCAGCAGCCTCACGCAGCAGCCTCACGCAGGAGCCTCACGCAGCAGCCTCACGCAGCAGCCTCACGCAGCAGCCTCACGCAGCAGCCTCACGCAGCAGCCTCACGCAGCAGCCTCACGCAGCAGCCTCACGCAGCAGCCTCACGCAGCAGCCTCACGCAGCAGCCTCACGCAGCAGCCTCACGCAGCAGCCTCACGTAGCAGCCTGTGATTTTCTTTAGCAAACAGCAACGTGATAGTCAAAATCTAGTGCAGAGACTTATCTTCTGCTCCCCAACTTCGCACTTGTCCTTTGGTTCGGGAAATATGGATAATGGTTGAATGGAGTTCATCATTCATAAAATAAGGCGATTAACTGGTTACATAACTTGTCCATCTCCTTCAAAATTTGTTCCAGCAAATCATAACCACAAACTTACTGCAGCAAATAACGAGGCCACTTATCGTAATTAAAATAACCATTCAATTACACAATGAGGACTTCATCCATTGCTATTATGATACTCAATACCAACTTGACACAACAACTTAGGACCAACAGGAGAACAAATACAATGGAGCCATTGATAAGGGAAATTTGATCCTAATTACTTGTGGTTTTCAGAATGAAGAAATTAAAGAGGAAAAGTCTGACCTGATCTACTTATTTATCAGGTCGGGTCTGACAATTTAAAACTTTAAGGAGCAGAACAACTAATGTTAAAAAAAGTCCATTATCTGGTCTAAATTCCATATCAAATTAAGATCTGGCTGGATCTGATCAATAACTAAAAAATTGGATAGAAATAGCTTGATATAATTTACAGCTATATCTGGCCCAGATCAAATTTGATCTGGCCAGATCAAATTTGATTTATAGATTAAATTAGAAGCAAATTGGCCTAAAATTAAGTTTGTATCTGGCTTGATGTAAACCCCATTTAGACAGACATAGATTTGATCTCAATCAAATCTGGACTGCTTGTAAGCGATACTTTGGTCAGAAATAACTCATTAACTAGAAATGCTATTTCCAAATAT
>JAIGNY010002957.1:650000-672500 GCA_020152595.1 Chiridota heheva
AGATAAAAAGATCAAACATAAGCGTAGCATTTATTAAAAGATACAATAAAACGAACATAGGCGTAGCATCTATTAAAAGATCAAACATAGGCGTAGCATCTATTAAAAGATCAAAAAGATCAAACATAGGGTAGCATCTATTAAAAGATCAAAAAGGTCAAACCAGGGAGTTGTCCCTGGTCAAACATCTATTAGCGATTAAAAAAGATCAAACATAGGGGTAACATCGATTGAACGATAAAAAAGATTAAACATAGTGTAACATCTATTAAAAGATAAAAAGATCAAACATAGACGTAACATCTGTTGAAAGATAAAAAGATCAAACATAGGGGTAACATCTATAAAAAGTTCAAACATGGGGGTAAGACCTATTACAATATAAGAAGATCAAATATAAGGGTGACATCTATTAAAAGATCAAACATAAGGGTAACATCTATTAAAGAATAAAAAATCCGGGTAACATCTATTAAAGAATAAAAAATCCGGGTAACATCTATTAAAGAATCAAACATAGAGAAAATATCTATTAAAAGATCAAACATAGGGTCACATCTATTAAAAGATAAAAATAAGATCAAACAGTGGTAGCATGTATTGAAAAAATAAACATAGGGGTAGCTTCCATTAAAAGACAAAAAGAAGATCAAACATCAAACATGGGTAACACCTATTAAAAGATAAAAAGATCAAACATATGGTAACATCTATTAACAGATATAAAATGATCGAACAAAGGGGCAACATTTATTACAAGATTAAACATAGGGGTAACATCTTTTAAAAGATCAAACATAAGAGTAGGATCTATTAAAAGATTAATTATATCAAACCTAGGTGAAACATCTATTAAAAGATAAGAAAGATCAATCATAGGGGTAATATCTGCCAAAAGATAAAAAAGATCAAACAGGGGTAAGATCGATTAAAAGATCAAACAGCGGTGACATCTATTTAAAGATCAAACATAGGTGAAACATCTATTAAAAGATAAGAAAGATCAATCATAGGGGTAACATCTGTCAAAAGATAAAAAAGATCAAACAGGGTTAAGATCGATTAAAAGATCAAACAGGGGTGACATCTATTTAAAGATCAAAGATAGGGGAAACATCTATTAAAAGATTAAACATAGGGGTAGCATCTAATACAATATTAAAAGATCAAACATAGGGGTAACATCTGTTAAAAGATCAAACATAGGAGTAACATCTATTAAAAGCTACAAAACTTCAAACAAAGGCATATCATCTATCAAAAGAATAAGAAAAAAGATCAAACATAGTTGTAGCATGTATTAAAATATCAAACATAGGGGTAGCATCTATTAAAAGATAATAAAGATTAAACATAGGCATAGCATCTTTGAAAAAATAAAAAAAGATCAAACAGGCGTAGCATCTACTAAAAGATAGAATAGATCAAATATAGGCGTAGCATCTGTTAAAAGATTACAAAAAGATCAAACATAGGCGTAGCATCTGTTAAAAGATGACAAAAAGATCAAACATAGGCGTAGCATCTGTTAAAAGATGACAAAAAGATCAAACATAGGCGTAGCATCTGTTAAAAGATGACAAAAAGATCAAACATAGGCGTAGCATCTCTTAAAAGATGACAAAAAGATCAAACATAGGCGTAGCAGCAATTACAAGATAAAAAAGATCAAACAGGATGCGTAACATCTATTAATAGATGAATATAAAAAAAATCGAACATAAATATTAAAAGTTTATTTTTGCTTTCAGTTGGTAGAGTATTTTTTCAACATTTGAATGTTGTCTACACAGTAAGATATTGGACGCAGGTTGCAATGTGTGTTTGGTGCTCCCATTATTTTAGAAATTCTTAAATGTAAGGATCTGAATGATCCTTCGAATAAGGATTTCTCCGCATTGTTTGCGTTACTTAATTATCCATTTCCCCGCGTGTTTCTGTTCTATTTTCAGTGACATATCTTGATTTATAGTTTTAATCAAATGTGTTACAGCTGTCATCTTGAAGTTGTCTAATATTGTATCTCTTAAAAGGTATTTTCTGTGGCATATCTTGATTTATAGTTTTAATCAAATGTGTTACAACTGTCAACTTGAAGTTGTCCAATATTGTATCTCTTTAAAGGTATATGGACAAGTAGCAACAACACGAGCTTAAATGATGGTTTAAGATTAGCTAAAAACCCTTCAAACAAAAAAGTTTCATTAAAATTGATTAAAAGTTGACCATTTTACAGCATTCTATAACTTGGATACCTAAATAGCATAGGTTGCGCAATATTTTGTGACCTCAGAATGAGACAACTAGAATTTTACTCATGTTAACTAATTTCTTGTTGATACTCTCTAAATAGTTTGAATGGTATTATGGCATAGTGGTTTAGTGAAAAGAGAAGCGGTATAGTGAAATTCATTATCATTATACTCTTGACCCAGACTCAGTACTAGAACGAAAGTTAAGATCCTCATGAAATTTGGAAAAGAAATAAAAAGAATTATTTTAAAGAATTTAAGCTCTTCCTATTCAGATATTATTGTGAATGGCAAAAATATTTACGAACTCTAATTTGTCATAACCTAATAATTATAAGTGTTTACGTTAATGTTACCATTCAAATCTTGTTCTGCTCAGAATATAATCCTTTTTGAGTTGGGTAAAAGCACATTTACCTGCCTATGTATCTTTAACTAGAAGTAATTGCATGGACCACTTTATATCAGCAACTGCTAATGAAAACAAGATCAGAAAAGAGGTGTTGTAATATAAACAATTTATACAAAGTGTCATATACTCAAATTCATCATAGTTGAATCACCGTAATGAAAAAGGTGTTTGATGCAAAGTCATGTCTCACTGCTCACGAAGAGATGTGATTCAATTTCTTAAGAGTGTCGTAATGTAATTTGAGCTCTAATAGCAATATTTCATATCCTTGTGAAGACTAGAAAAATTGTCAGCATAAATAATGTAATGATTGACCAATATAAACATGTAATATATCAACTATATAAACTGGCTTTGCGTTGTTTTCCCATGTTTCATCGTTTTACACAAATTACATTTATCATCACTAGCGTACGTGACAATCACAAGCATTTGATACTACAGCAGAATAGATTAAACACTCACGACAGCGATATGTATTTAAAAGTTTTGGTTTATAAAAGGTGTCCGTTTTGTACAAAGGTGGCTTTAAAGCAAACAAAATGGTGAAGGAAGTGCAATATTTTATCCCGATAATAGCTATGGAAAATATTGTACAGGTAGTATTCCTTATCGCCACTTTCTTAACAATTAAAAATGTATTTTAAAGAAATATAATAATGTATCAATATTGTTGAATTAATTGCTTTTTCCGTCAAACTACCTTCAGGTAGTAAATTATAATTATAAAATATATTTATTTTATTACTTTCCTGGCATACTTAATGGTTTTTGAAGTAGGCAATCTTAGAAATTGTTATAATATAGTGCAGAGATAAGTTGAGGAACGGGAGAAAAAGAGATCACGCTTAGTCCGATTTCAGTTGCGCAGTGTATTTGTTAAAAACAATTCACTGGGCGAATATTGCGCAGTGTATTTGTTAAAAACAATTCACTGGGCGAATATTGCGCAGTGTATTTGTTAAAAACAATTCACTGGGCGAATACAATCAGCCATCAGCCACAAGTGCGAAACCCGAAGGAAGGTTGGAATGTTTGTACCTTCAACATTAAAAAAAAAGTTATACTTGGCACAATGCTTATGTAGAAATATCAATTAACAATCTATGGACATGTAGATGACATATAGTGTTTTAAGAATGGAAGTCATCTTGTATATCAAACAAAATCAAGGTGAAAATTCCTGGTTGCACAGCACCTCAGAATTGTGTTAACCAGGCGATTCTTCACTGGGCCCAGTTATAATATTACAAATGCTTTGCAGCTGCGTCAATACAAATGGAACTTTAAAATTGATTATCTCCCTTACAATTCTTTTAAAGTCCTTTTTCAGATAAGACTTTTTTTGACTACGAAACAAATCCTTTAAAGAGTGTCGCAGTATAATTATACTAACATTAGCAATTGTTCTATCCAAGGTCATATACAGGGCCGGGTTTCGACTTGTGGAGGCCCATGGGCAACTTCAGGAGTGGAGACACTACTTTAACAACCGTCGTCCTAGGGGAGGGGTGTACCCCCTTTGGAATGTTTTGGAATAATTAAGAGTGCTTAGATGCAAAATGGTGCAGTATTTTGTGATTATTGAAGTAAATTTATGTTCAAGAATTTTTATTTTGTAAGCCTGTTTGCCTGCCCAATTTTCAGTACAAATGAACAGGTTGCTACCGCTCCTACCAATGCAAATTAACAGCTTGCTACCACATTTTTCCTTTACAATTTTGTTTCGTGAAATATGTGGAGACCCCTGGTTGTGGAGGCCCATGGGCAACTGCCCGCGTTGCACATTGCTAAATCCGGCCCTGGTCATATATGAATACAAAGTACAAAGCTCAAAAATGAAAAACTTGAAATGATTGAAGTTGAGACGTAGTTTTTATTTGGAATTTTAATTTACAAAATGAATGATTTTCTGGTCTTCAGGAGCGTACATTTGGATGTAGATAAGTCAATTCTTGAATTCATTAAACTTTTTGGTTCCTTTTTTCAGACCATCTTCCGGATTCTTCATCAGTAGTACATTTATAGGGATTTCTTTTCTCCTTATCGTTTTATCACCTTTGATTTGGCAGATGCTAGGATTATACAATGTGCCAAAGACGTATTTGTATAGTATGTACTAAATCTCTAATTGATAGATTGAGCTTTCGTTGGATATATAAATAGTTTTATATATACTAGCATCGTATTTAAAAATTCCACTGGTTTCACCTAGGTTGGTGTATACTATTCCTCAAAGTACGAAAACACTAAATAATCATCGTCCATGCCGTCCTATTCAATTTTGTATTATTTTCGTTTGTAACGATATGCACAAAAAGGCTACCTCGTAATGAATAATGGCTACACCTAAGCTAACTTGGAACCAACGTAAAATGAACAATTGTATACTAACTAGCCGTACTCCTCTGATGCGAAGCACGAAAAAACCAAATTATTTTGAACAAAAAAGCCAAATTAAGCTTTACAAAACGAAATTAAGCTAAAGAAAGTGGTCAATTATTTTAGTGAATTAAAAATTGCCTTGTACCGTAGAAGTGGCTTCACGCTCTTTGTCCACTCCTGCAACAATAATATGGATTACGAATATGGTAATGGCTGATAAATTTATTTTACAAGATAAGTATTTTCTTCTGTAACCTCTGGAACTCAGCACTGACTCTGGGGTATTCATAGAGTTGTTATTTAAAAACCTTTAGATGTTACCGAATATCGCTTTATTTCCTTCAATTTGCAAAACTTGAAAACTTCGTTGAAAACATGAGAAAATTACATACAAAACATTTGTTTTGATTATTTTCGCTTATAATATATAATATAGGGAATTTATATGGCGCAATTTCTAGTTTTAAGAACTATTAAAATGCCCTCTACAAATAATATACTAGTTCTCCGGCTGCCTATGGGCGCACATGAACTTGGTACTTAAAGGGGAAAGTGAATGAACACCAAGTTGTCATGCTTCTCTTCTCGAATAGTGTTCAGAGAACAGGCAGGGGTGCCTCTCCTGCCATTGGGACCGACAGCTTAACGTCCCCTCCGAAGGATTAGAGGATTAGCTAAGCTCTCGTTGAGGTTGGTATATTGGCTACTGAGAACTAATTGTAAAAACTGGTTCTTTAAGACTTGTTTGGCCGCAATAAAAGTGATTTATTTGGTCATTTGTCTTTTGTATAGCTTTTTCAAGATTGTTTGTTCAACAAAATATCATTTGATTGTTTTTATTGGTAGTTGATTTGATAATTTGGCTTTTGTGTTTTAGGCGCTTTTTGGAGACCAAAGCTTGTTTAGCTGTAAAATGTCTTATGTGCCTTCGATATGGCCTTTTCTTCAAGGTTGTGATGGCAGAATTATACGAATTTGCCAAAAAAAAAAATTCTGATGATGTTCAGACAACGTGATATTTTGCATGTGTAGAAGTTACGTAATAACATTGGTTTTGATTTTCATTACCACTCACAGAACAATCTCTGGACCCACTAGTGGTCAATCCCTGTCCAAAATGGAATTTTCTTTACTTGATTACAGTTTGGCTTTTTTAAACTTCATTTGGTTTTTTTTTTTCTCGAGCTGATTTAGCTTTGGGCGTTTGGTAAAAACCTACCAACAAATGATCTCCCATTTTTTCCTGCAAGCAAAGTATATCGTTAAGATTGTTTCCATCTGTCTTCAACTCTTACCTTTGCGGAAAATTACATCGCATGGAGGTCCATTATTAGATAACCTCATTTCTTCCTGTCTTCTCTGATCATTTTACGATTCCTTAAACAATTTTTCCAGCAATTTACTTTTGGTTAATGAGAATCGCAGGCAAGATGTCATTTATAGTTTGGTCTCAGATGTAAAGCATTAAGGCTTCATTAACTTCACCAAATATAGAACACGAAATGTGTCTTCTTATTAGATTGGAACAAAACTACTTCTCCATCAATATGACGGCTTTTATTTCTTGGAAGAATATTTATTGGAATTTTCATATGACATTTTATGAAAGAAGATAATTACAGAAACAAATTGGTGCACAAACTATGCTGATTTCTTATTTTGTTTAAAATGTATCGCATTTGAAAGATTACTCCACGGGTAACTTCTGGGAATTTGGACCCTTTAAGCACATTTTCTTTTCTTAACTGAAGATTAAAATTCATATGAGAAAGATATTGCACTACGTAGAAGAAATATTCTTGATGAATGTAGTAAACCTAAAATAGGATCATTTGACCTTTGATTGGGTACTGAAGAGGTCAAAGATAAAAAGTCATTAGGGTCCATAATACATTTACGAGATGGTAAAATGGACCTATGTTTAAATGTGAATAAAATGCTTACAACCCTTACAAAAAAACGACCACAGATTTGTTCGAATTTCCACTTTTCTTCACCAAAACGTTCATGAAATAATAAAATCACCCTTGCTTTCCTACCTTTTTAACCCATACTTTACCATTTTATGACAACCATTAGCATACATTAAAAACATTATTTTTGACAACCATTTCCGATATTTTATGTGGAGGGTAGACTAAAGTTTTTCTACCGTTATGAGATTTCCCCAAAAAACTACCTTTTCCCACATCATGGTGGTCAAAGTGTTGGTTTTTATATGGAAACTATAGGGGAAATGAGTGTCAAATAAACCTTGGGGAAGATGGTTATTGTAGTCCAACCAACCAATAGTTGTCAAACATGCGAGAACAGAGAAATAATTCCAAAGGCGCTCTTGTCAGACAACCATGGAAAAGGTGGAAAATTCTTGTAATTTATTGATAAAAATCAACCAGGTAAAGTAGAGGACCACCATTTCCCTGGTCGTTTTTTTTTTTTGTAAGGGACTAATGGATTTAAATGATCTAATAATTGAAGATGGATATTTGAATGGGAACTTCCCGGACAATTTTAATGTATTCCATTGAATATTGATTACCGCCTTTTCAATCATTTGATTTTCATTGAAATAATGAAATATTGTCTTGAAATCGCAATTTTGGCATTACATTGTATACCACACCAGTCACTTTACAACACATTAGTCAAATGTGTAATATACAATAACTACCAAATAGAATCAGATATCAACGTGTTTTTTTACAAATATCTTCCTTTGAAAGAACTCTATAATATAAATAGAAATACAAATTCAATGGAATATTTCTACACACGTCATGTTATAACTATTGCTGTTATGATGTATCGATTATCGCGATACCTCTTTTCCCACGACATGAAATATGTCTCTCGCGACACCAAAAACTAATACTCAATTAAGAAATTTTCGCGCAACTAGGCTAGGCTATTTCCTACGTTACAATTCTAACGTTACGGTACTATATGTAAAATTCAAGTTTAGGCCATTAAAAACGTGCAAAATAATCGTAAAACATAAAAACTACTAAATAATAATCGTGCTCCGTCATCACACACTTGATATAAAGTGAGCTTAATATAGTGAGATAGGGGAGGGGGACACTGGCGGCGTCAATGAAATTATTAAAAAGTCCTTATAATTCTAAAATAATAATTACAATTGAAAGAGTAGAGATTGAAGAAGCAAGAGAAAAACATTCCAGCATTTCTCATTTTCAAATGTGGAATAATTTACAAACGAAAAGTAGCTTCATAAAAAACATCACATATTTGCACAAAGTGTTTCAACGAGTTTTGTCTAAGATTATATGTCCGAAAAACAATCCCTAGTAGGCCTATTGTTTCTTTCATCGTTGTAGATTAGTAATAAAGTGGCAGCGATTTTTAGACTTAGGGCGTAGGACTAACTTAAAGTATAAGAGACAGCGAAGGTCACTTTAGGCTAAGGCTGATATGTTGACAAGATAATATTTTTCAAAATACTCCCAATCTTTGGTGAGAGCAAATTATGTAGGATAATTTTATTTCAAAAATTACGATGTGAAAGTCCGGATAAAATCCAATTAATCTTCTTTGCATTTGTCACTGTTTCTTCGGGAAATAAATGCTTTTAGAAAAAATCCCCGAAACATGCCTCACATGACAGCATATTACTTCAACTTCAAATCTGTATGGAACTTAAGCATATGCCGGTAACTATTTCGGTCGCGTAGTAAAATTTATTACGACGCGACGTAATTCCAATTACGACGCGACGTAATTACGAGGTTTTGACGAGCAAATGTCTGCGAGTTCAGCCAGAGAAAGGGTTGATAAAAAATATTTTCGAGAGGTCCCATTTCACGGGACAGGACGCTGGGAAATTGCACATTTTAGGAATAGTAGAGAATAGATAGGTCTTGACTATTCATATCCAAACTTGACGAGATCTGCTTTAGAAACAGCTTCATTTGGAAGTATTTTACCATTGACCCATACCAGAATTTGAGTAAGTTGGTGAGGGTGTGCAACACCTCTTCACTTCGGCCTAAACAAAAGAGCCAAAACCTCTGGTGACCCTCTATCGAAAGTATTCTCATCCAAGAGATATTAAATGGTACTTTTTTGAAAACATCACAAAATATCCCAAATCTATAACATTCTAGAAACAAAAAAGACCCCGAACTTGACTCGTTCATTATAGGTTTCAAAAGAGAGAATAACCTCCCGTAGTCGTATCACAGCTGACCACATATCTACGTGTGTTGCAAGGCCGCGCGAGTGTTCATTCTGTCATTGTTGAGTATTTTGAGAATGTAAACAAATTACGTCGTTGTTCTAGAAGCGTCTACACTGCTATGACGTCATAAAAAGACACCCGGTTGAAGATTTTGTCAGGTGCTGAATTACCAAACACATGCGTGATGAACGTAAGTCACGCGATCATGTCGTCTGCTAGATCTGCAAATATCTTTTTCTTACGTTTATCATATCATGGAGTAATTTGTAACTCCATGATCATATAACGTTAGTGATATTAATAATGTGTGTCTTGAGTCAGTTTTCCTGAAAAGTATCGCGATATTACGATATATCGCGATATTTTTCTGAACGATAATTGATACGTAATAGAGCCATGTCGTGACAGCACTAGTTATAACCACGATGAGCCTAAATTAAAATTTCCTTCAGTCATAAACTTTCTTGAAACATACTAACGTAAGGTTTCTTGGAATAACATTTTCATTTAGGTACGGTTTGTGCATTTCACCTCACCTCACCTAGCCTCTACAGGCCTCCTGGCCCATAAGGCTGCAGTGCACTTACCACGTGCCATACTGTAGCTCACCTCATCTCACCTAGTCTCTTCAGGCCTCCTGGACCATAATGACCCATAAGGCTGCAGTGCACTCTCTCTTCTGGACTCTGTTATTTGCAACTTGTCTGACTTCTGTCCACGAGCTCCATTCCATCACATTCCTCTCCTTCTCGACTGTCCTTCTCCAGATCGTTCTAGGACGACGAACTTTCTTTCTCCCCTCTGGTTTCTACGTCATAGCTGTCACACAGTAAATAGCTGTCACACAGTGATCCAAGAGGGAAATATTCTGCTTCATCTATCGTTTTTATCGTCTAGGTGGTCCCCAGTGGACATCATCAGTCTTTCACGCTTTTTTTTTTTTTTTTTAAGCAGGACTTTTAGTCGTGGTCATGGTTCTATGCTTCCATAATGCAAGACATTGTTGTCAACAATGAAAAAGGTAATTTTCCACGGAGTCTTATAACACGTATTTATCCCAATATACAAGTTAACTAGGAATTATAAGCCATAAAGTTCGAAATTTGGAAAGATAGAATGAGACTAAAGTTTGAGTTACAGACAGAGAATCAGGTAGACAGAAATAGAGACATTGCACGATAAAAGATATAACATTAGTCTAAGCATGAGTGCTCAGTATAAAATATATTTTAAAAAATGCATACTTCACGTTCCGTCTTTTCAATTGGACTTTGCGCTATATACGTCTGTGCTTAATAATACGACGAAACAAAATGTTCGTCCAATCCGTGAAAGAGTTCCATTTCAAAATATCCTATAAAGGCCAGTTGCCGTCTCCAACGTACAAGGTATGAATGAAATTAAAATTCTGTGTTTTGATTGGTTGAAACACAAGGGTACAATGTATAATTACATTGATAGGCCAATCAGTATCGTTTTGAAATAAATTGTGCGCCGCCACATCTTAATCACGACAGATGACCTTTAAATTACGTACTTATTGTTATTCCAGATTGTTTTTATTGGATTATTGTACATTTTGTCATGTAAAATGTATACTAGTTTACGAGGCTTTATAAATCCAATCCTTGAAATTTGCAATATTAAAATGTTATATCTACAAACATTCCAGATTGAATTAAATTTCTTCCTATTTTAAAGTATAAGCACTGACATTCAAATATAACTTATATGAACATATAAAGAAGGAGTAGATAATATTCAGCCATAAGAGAATAGAAGTTTTGTTACTGAGTTTAAAGTTTCCAGGGTATTTCTCTGATGCATTATAAACATGAATTTTACGACACCGCATAGGGCTTAAATATTACCAGATGTGAATTGGGTAGAGATATAGTATTTCATTAGTTTTGCACTACATCCAAAATTTCAATATTTCTGCACATAAAAAGCAACAAATTATTTGAAATATTTTGTTTTCTATTGGGATGCTATAATACAGCCAAGTGACAGTGAGTGATATATACTTTGCATCCCTTGCTATTCATTTATCTAATTAAAATAAATGTATAATATTGCATCTTCCAGTTTACCGACCCATAACATATTACTTATGTCTAGACATAACATTATCTACATTGACTAAGATTTACGAAATCTTGAAATGCTCACTTGGCCTTGATTACGTGACTAGTAATCAACACTATCGTTTTACCCATTATTCATTCTTTTTTCCTCCAGCGTAATCCTGTCATCAAATCCCACTGCCAATACAATTGGATATTTTTTTTTTATTTGATTGGTCTAAATATTTGAGCACACACTGACAAACCGATCAATAAGCGGTGTTTTTATGCATTTTAAACAATCAAACACGGAAATGTTATAAAATAATAGTAATGTCTTATGTCATTTGCAATCTACCTACTGTGGTGTAGCGGTTATCATACCTGTCTACAGACCACGAGGCCCCGGGTTCAATCCTGGGGTGGGTAGACACGCCAGTGCACCACAACTGGTTATCAAAGGCTGTGGACATTGACTTGGTTGTCGATGTTATGTCTGTCCGTACGTCGTACCTGTGTTCTCGTCCGGGTCGTATTAAGCGTTTCGTGATAGCATTTGTACTATCATAACCGAATACGCAGGCGACGACCCCGTCATTGTACTGTGTTCAACTCTCTCTCTCTATGTCATTTGCAAATGACCCTCTTAAAGTTGGGTCATTCTACTCGGCCAAAGTCTTTTGCCCCGTACATTAAATACGCAAATAAATACTCCGCCTTAACATTCATCTTTAAGTATCAGAATTATCGGCGGCGGCGTACCGAGCAATATTCGTGAATTATCGGCGGCGTACCGAGCAATATTCGTGAATTATCGGCGGCGTACCGAGCAATATTCATGAGACGATTTTGTTTTTGTTTTTTAATGAAGGTTTCGTCTGGACTGTAAAATGTTTTGTTTGTTATCACTTATACATCACATCAAGCTCTTGACTTGGAGAGATTAATCACACCAATTAGAGAGTAACCGAGCTTATTGGTTTGGACTACAATATATGGATTCTTAAAGATAATACGCGGCCGTATTGGATTGTATCACGATGCATAGACAAACACAACACGCCACTGATGATGAATCTATCTTTTTGTATCACGATGTATAGACAAACACAACACGCCACTGATGATGAATCTATCTTTTTGTATCACGATGCATAAACAAACACAACACGCCACTGATGATGAATCTAACTTCGAATATGAGAAATGGTTTCATATGTTATTAATGCAAGTAGTTCATGAAGTGAAACTAATAGCTTCTCTCCTAATTCTTGTGAATCGATGGGTTTCCTCTTTAGTGAGCATTATTACAAACAGTATATGCCCATAATAATGTCTGCCAATCGGCAACATTAACCATTATTTCTTCCTAATGAGAGCCTTGACAAGACAATTACTTTATCCTAAAGGAAGTTTTCGAACAAATGGTCTGGAGTTGTATGTACTACTATTTCAAGGAGCACAATTATTATTTGCATAGAATTCTGATAATTGTTACACTGTAGGCTAATTACCCCTTAAATAAAATCAATTGATGGCGTACAACTATAGAAAAACAACAATGATTATGCCAGGTCGTAGTATTATCCTTAAGTACAAGGAATACGTAATGATTCTTAAAGGTCGGTAATTTGCACACACACTGGCAATCAATAACCGTGGCAGAAGTGACGTCAGTAGTATGTATCAGAACCATCGGAGGCGTGTCGAGTAATCTTCATGAGACGAAAATCTTTCTTTATAATGAAGATTTCATCGGGACTGTAAAATGTTTAATAGTTGATCACCTAAAAATCACATCAAGTTTTTCACTCGGAGAGATAACACACGCTAATAAGGGTGTACTGAGCTTTTTGCATAGGAATACAATGTATACAATACGCGTATTGCTTTGCATTACAATGCATAATAGGCTCTCAAACACAGTACACGTATTGCTTTGCATTACAATGTATAATGGACTCTCAAACACAGTACACGTATTGCTTTGCATTACAATGTATAATGAATTCTCAAACACTACGCGTATTGCTTTGCATTACAATGTATAATAGATTCTCAAACAATACGCGTATTGCTTTGCATTACAATGTATAATGGATTCTCAAACACAATACGCGTATTGCTTTGCATTACAATGTATAATGGGCTCTCAAACACAGTACACGTATTGCTCTGCATTACATTGTATAATAGACTTTTAAAGACAATGCGCGTATTGCGTTGCATTACAATGTATAATGGACTCTCAAACACAATGCGCGTATTGCTTTGCATTACAATGTATAATGGACTCTCAAACACAATGCGCGTATTGCTTTGCATTACAATGTATAATGGACTCTCAAACACAATACGCGTATTGCATTACAATGTATAATGGACTCTCAAACACAATACACGTATTGCTTTGTATTACAATGTATAATAGACTCTCAAACACAATGCGCGTATTGCTTTGCATTACAATGTATAATGGACTCTCAAACACAATACGCGTATTGCATTACAATGTATAATGGACTCTCAAACACAATGCGCGTATTGCTTTGCATTACAATGTATAATGGACTCTCAAACACAATGCGCGTATTGCTTTGCATTACAATGTATAATGGACTCTCAAACACAATGCGCGTATTGCTTTGCATTACAATGTATAATGGACTCTCAAACACAGTACACGTATTGCTTTGCATTACAATGTATAATGGACTCTGAAACACAGTACGCGTATTGCTTTGCATTACAATGTATAATGGACTCTCAAACACAATACGCGTATTGCATTACAATGTATAATGGACTCTCAAACACAATACACGTATTGCTTTGCATTACAATGTATAATAGACTCTCAAAGACAGTACACGTATTGCTTTGCATTACAATGTATAATGGACTCCCAAATTGTGCATGTCACGACGTACGTTAGCTGTTATGAGTATACCATGACAACTTCCTGGTATCACTAGCTCTGCTAGGCCCAAACTGGAACGTCGTTTTATTGGGAATGATTTCTCAATCTAGTTACCTGCCTTATTTGAAGAATTTTTGGTAACAGAAATTCATTTTCTGATTACCAGAATTGAATTCTTGATGTCGATAATTTAAATTTTTGATATCAATAATTTAATTTCCGATATCAAGACTTCAATTCTTGAGATAAGGAAAGAAATTTTTATATCAAGAATTATATTTTTGATATCAGAAATTAAATTTTTGATATCAGAATATGAATTTCTGATATTAAAAATTCATTTTTAATATCAAAAATTCAACTTTTTTATCACCTAAAACTGGCACTTCTTGATATCAAAAAATATATTTCTGATATCAGAATTGAATTTATGATATCAAGAATTAATTTTTGATATCAAGAATTGAATTATTGTTATTAAAAATTAAATTTCCGATATCAAGATTATAAATTTTGATATCAGATTTTTTTAAATAAAATGTTAAAACGGCACGCCATAATGCCTATTCAATGGCCATGGCATCATGTTTTTAAGTGTACATGTATTGTAATAAACAAACTATATGCTATTTACAATACTGTTGTCAATGCAGGTTTAGTAAAACCTACAAATTCCATCATATACAACAAAGTTCATGCCTTATGTAAAAACCAACATGTTGACCACCATGATGTGGGAAAGGGTAGTTTTCTAGGGAAATCCGATAAACGTAGGAAAAGGTGGTAAACCATAATCTACCCACCACATAAGATTTTAAAAATGGTTGTCAAAAAGTGTAGTTAATGTATGTATGCTAATGGTTGTCATATAATGGTAAAATATGGATTGAAAGGGTAAGAAAGCAAGGGTGACTGTCATTGTTATTTGAAGGTTTTGGTAGAGGAAAGTGGAAATTGGAACAAATCTGTGGTCGTTTTTCTTTCTTTCTTTTTTGTAAGGGATGTCAGTGGTGACACTTGGTGTAGGGACTGCATTTGAGGTTTATATCAGTCACAAAACAAGCTGAAAAAAGCACATCAAGACAATAATGATTCTTCTTTCAAGTGAGTAAGTAAATGTGTATGATCTTTCAACTATATTGACAAAATATTATCAAGATGTGTTAGAAGCAAACTATTTTACTGCATTTACAGACATTTTTACTAAGTAAATAGTTTTGATCTTCAGAAATGCGCCATAACTTAATCAAACGATCAGTTCACTCACACAAAACAATTTTTAAAGTTTAATCTCGCTCTGAAGCAAATTCTAAGTGAAAATTACTATCTCGTCATATTCAAAGAATAAAGTAATGGAAAGAAATTGAAAGAATTAAAGAAAGGTACATTTTTTGATACCTTGAGAATTTCCAAAGCTAAAATCTGCAAGAATTCTAGTTTGCTATTCTTACAAACCTCGATTTATTCAAAAGTACATAATAATTTACGGGGCCACTTGAATAATTTACAATAGCAGTGTGCTCTTCTTGAACCCATACTGTTGTTTTAAGCAATTTTGTTGTTGTTTTTACTGAGGTATAGACCTTTGTAAACCGAGTTTAGCCCAACGTGATTTCTTCAGTACTTCGACCAATCAAATGCTGGGTGAACTTTTCCTTTGTTTCCCAACCAATCAGGTGCAGGTTTGAGGAACAAATGTAAGCAGCAATACGCGCTAATTTCCTTCATGTATAACGCATATATGATACGTACGCTTGAAAACATTTTTCCATACGCTTGGTCCCATAACGTGCGTGAATTGTGCAGACAGCCAAGATTCCTCCAGTATTTTATTAGTCAATAAGATTTCTCCAGTATACGAATGGTCCGTTATGGACACGTGAATCTCGGCCATGTGACATTATTCAAATTAGTTTTCCGGAATTTGCCGATTCAGATTAAAAAAAGATCTATACTAGCAAATACTTTGTCATTCTAAGTATTTAGTTTTTTGTTACTGCAATTCGTCCAATTTTCCTAATTATTTTGTAGAAAGTGTCACGTGCTTCCTGGCTCCTAAATATATGATAATATAGCAGCTATTGCGTAACGTGCATGCAGTAACGTGCCTATCATGGCAATGTTAAAGAAGTTGGGCAAAAATCTTAGTTTTCCCGAGCGTAAGTACGGATGACCCAAAACCCCGTCCACCCCCTCCCCACCCACCCCCAGCACACACACACACACAAACGTCCATCAGCGGTCACATATGATGATACGTTGTGGATGTGCCACTCTCAGAGGATTATATAGTTTTGAGTTTCGTACGCCTTCCTCAGGTTATTGCATAGTACTAGATAGTTCTGCCAATGTATGCCTCATAATATCGAATAGGAATTTGCGTGAATGTTCTCTGTAGTAGTAATATTGATTGCATTACAATCCAATACAAACCATGAAATTAACAACGATTTATATCAAGATTTGTTTAAACTTATCCTTTCTTTAGATTTTTTTTATTAACAAATGAATATCAATTTCCATGAGATCTTTTTGTACTCTAGGGCAAGGGTTCTTAAATATTTATTTCCATCATTTTACAACAACCTTAGGCCGTAGGCCAATCACATGACAAAAACAGCGTCATGTGATAAAGAAAACAAGCTGAGAGCGCGCGCGATAAGAAGGGTGTATACCAGATGTTGGCGGCTCTCTTATCAGCCTTCCTTTGACAAGCCGCGAGTCTGCCCATTTTATAATGGAACTAAAGATAACATTTTGCTTGATAACCCACGATGTTCTAGTGCGCAGATCTGCCTAGGAAAAAGCCAAATTAAACAAGTATTTGGGGATTTTTACCGATCTCATTCAGATTGTTTTGTTCCCGCTACAACTAGTCTTAGTGGGCCAGAGTGGATTGTTTGGCGGACCAGATCAGCATATAAAGAATCGCCGCTCTAGGGGTATTTAATACACTTTCAAAAATCTTAATCTTTGAAATTATTTAGAGCTTTTAACAATTGTATTATTTCTGAACATAGCGCAAGCTTAAAAACACGAAATGCTTTAAAATCTTGATTAAATAAACGGAACTTTCACAGTACTTCCTACTCAATATCATGGTAACATTCGAGCTTCGTACTCCTCTGATAAGGATCCAGAATCATTATTATCATTCCTTTATATTTTACATACATTACGTTCTTTAAAGAGCAGTCTGCCGTGGTTTATTCGTTGATGTTGTCTGCCCACCTTATTATATCAGTGTAGTAATTATTTCCAGCATTTCAGACCTGTATGGCCGAAAAAGAAAGCTTTTTTTTTTTGAAAATGTGGATTTTTAAGATTTGCTAGGCCGCTAAACAATATTTTCATCTTTTTCATATTGAACTTCATAATATCATCTTTCTGTTTGGTTGTTGGGTTTTTGAGAATTGTTTGGCCCAAAAAACGAAGTTAAGAAAATATATTCAAATGACGTCACGTAATATTTGCTAATTGCAGAAAATACATAGCAACCTTGTTTACTCTTCAGTATATTTTACTCCTCCCAGAAAAACCACTGGACCCATCAGTGGCTAAGCCCTTTCATATTTTGTTTAATTTTCTTAATTTGATTACAGTTTAGCTTTTTGAGGCTTAAATTTGGCTCTTTTTCAAACTGATTTGGCCTTTCTTACGCTTAGGATGATCAACCACCACAGCTCCACTTGGTTGGTTGGATCTTTGGTTGGTTGGTTGGTCGGTTGACTGATTATTCATCAACTCCCTCATCTAAAATGATTGATCACCTCCTAGCGGGAAAAGATAAAGACGCAAGACACGAGGCTGTGAGATGAAGACAATATGTACTCGAAGTAAAAGTCTGAACGCAAGAAACGTAAAACTCTCTGACAAACAGACAAATCAAAAAATGTTAAAGCAAAAGTATCGTCCCATAAATAGATATAAGTAAACGCCGCAGTGCTGGTAACGTCACTTCCGTTTTCAAATTTCATTATAGATTTCAAGAAATATGTGATGTTATGGATAACACATGTAGGCCCCTATGTTCGGTCCTGTGAATCAATAACATAGCAGATTTCTCATAATTAATAGGGAAAATTGAAATTGAAATTTCCTTTAATTTGAACGAATAATCCTTAAAACGAAATGACACATTCCACTTAAACGTTAATGAACAATTGACGAACTACATACTCGTGACTCGTTAGAAAAAAAAAAATCCATTATGAGAAGATAAAACCCTTGAATTCTGTAATGCATTTTTCATTTGTGATATAAGTTATGACGCATGATTATGAAAACATTATTCTTTAAATCTCATTCCAAAATTTCACATTAAAATGGATCAGAATGTATATTACAGATACATTTAAATAAAAAAGCATGCTGGAAATGTGCTTGGGTTTTCCTTCAAAAACAACAGTAGATAATTAAAAACATTAAAGGGATTTAAATAAGGAAAGAAAGCATCCCACCACCAGAAGTACAAATTTGCAAAACACACGTGAATGAAAGTCTGATCATTTTAAAAGCTGCCAAATGGACATTTATCCCAGTCTTGTATAATTCTTTCCTATTTCAATATACCCTTTACTTCGTTGTAGACGGGATTCTAATGGCAAGTGCAAGTGAAATTGGCTTGTGTGAGTGTGCTTCTTCTATATGAACATTTTCACTCCCATTTTTTTTATTGAAAGGTGTTTGCAAATATTGTTGAAATGTCAACCAATTGCAACCATGGCTACAATTGTTTACAGAAAAATATTATTAATTAAGTCACCTCCTTTTAGAGTAGTTATCATCATTAAAACCGTTAATGGAAACCATATAAATACGCACTTATATGAAAAATAATTACTTTTTAATAAAGTAGCCTACATGCAGTTGCAAAACCACATTATCTTAATAAAACTCTCATATATATAGTACTTGTTATTGCAGTAGCCATAACGACGTGCAGAAAAATTTAATTTACGTAACTCTTACAGGACTCAATAATTGTGCGCACATGTTTGTGTGTTTATCATGAAACAAAACTGTCCTTTGTGCGATATATATATTGATTATTCATCAATGAACAATGACGGGCAATCGGCAACTAATTCGACACACAATGATTTATAAGACGGCAGCTCTGATAAACGTTTTACCCTCATTACTCGCTTTATCAACCGTTGATATCTGTTTGGAGATTTTACATTAAAGGAAATGCATCGTCACATAAATACATTCAGAAGTGAACACCGCCGTGCTGATAGCATCACTTCCGGTTGGGTCATGTGTGAAATAAAAGCTGTTACAGATCGCATTTGAGGGTTGTCATGTATGAAAGACAGGATGGGGAGGGGGTATGATGGAAATATATATATGTTTTTTTATTTTTTTTATATCTCTTGCTTATGTTCAGCTGCTCTCATTCAAAAACCGGAGTTGAAAAAATGGAAAACAATAGGTTTGCTTGTTGTGATGTCACACATTCTAAAAATAATTGCAAAAGCTATCATAATAATTTATGATGCCGTGAAATAGACAATTTCTAAGCGATTTTGATGGGGGGTTTTTTCTATCCAATTTCCATGGTTATCTTTATCCAATTAGGTGCAAGTAGTTGCTGCCATTCCATCAATCTTTAAGTCTGAATAATTAAAGAGTCGGGGATTCCTAGTTAAAGGCCGTCTCTAACGTACGAGGTAAATGAAAATCAAATTCTGTGTTTTAATTGGTCAAAAAACAATGATATAGGCCAATCAGTATCGTTTTGGAATAAATAGACGCCGCAAAATTTTAATCACGATAGATGACCTTTTAATGTTCTCTAGTGATTATTTATACTCTGAAATATAAGATCGATATTAGAGTTGATCTATGTAACGTAACAACATAGTAACACTAATGTGTCATGCCCTACAATATGGAATTCAAAAGTCAAACTAAACATGTCAATGGCAATTGGGTATAGATCAATCCACGCAAATATTGAATTGAAAGAAGAAAAACTTCAAATCAAAGTCAAGAATATTCCAACGTTTGAAATGCATTGGCCATCAGAGGCTTTTAAAATTCAGAAAAGTTAAATATTAAAGAGCCAAATAATAGACCTATTTTTGTGGTCAAAAAAGTATAAAACGTCAGAAAAAGAGAAATACCCTTTCTGCAGCCAAACCTTTCTTACAAAAAGCCTTTTTTTTAAACTTTTAAACAGCCAACATACCAACTCTGAAGGACAAGGCGGTAAAACTACTTAATGTTTTGTAAAAAATGTAAATTGTTTGATAAATCCATTATATCGGTAAAGCTACAAGAATTTTTTGTTCCGACGGTCATGGCGTATTTTATCTAGTAAAATAACAGCTTAAATGAATACAATATATAGTTTAAAGTAGCATATTTATCTTATATGATACATACATTTACATATTTAGATATATTTGTATAATAAATACATGTTCATCTTTTATATGTGCATGGTTTGGCAACGACATGGAAAGACATTTTAAAGTAGAATCATTTTGCGATGTGTGGGTTGCTCGATGATTTTATACAATTTGAATTAGTTAAAAACAGCGTCCATTTTTAAAATGGATTTCTATTGTCAAAATGGATTGGAATAAAACCTTCACATTACCATTATATTCCTTTTTTGGGACTTAATAAACTTTGTACCAGAATAGCAAGCATAAATTATGTTACCTATTCTTGTACAGAGTTTATTAAGTACCAATAGCGAAGTATAATGGTAATGCGAAGACTTTATTTCAGTCCATTTTGACAATAGAAATCCATTTCGAAAACAGAAGCTCTTTATACTTCATTGGTCAAGAAAAGGCGGTAACTTACAAATATCTTCAGAGTCACTGGCTCCTATTTTTACATCTTGCCAAATTACCTGCCGCTACAAAAGTTCAATAGAGTAAAACCATTTTAAACTCTGTTGAGCAAATTTATAAACTAAGATTGTATACTTGTATGTTTTAAAGAAATCTTGAAAATTGTTTCGTGCACTTCACAGTACTGCAATATCAGCTCTATTGCTTTTCGTTACAATGGTTGCATTTCTGCAGTTAATGCTTCATTAAACGCAGAAGAAAATGGAATGCAACAGTGATTATCAATTGACAGATAAGCGTCTACAAAGCGGTTTTTTAATCTCTCAGTGCTCATTGATTTTACTCTATTTTAGTTTGATCATGGCCGTGAAAAGAACGATGGATTCAAAAGGAGTGGTTTTCTGATTGAAATTGGCATTATCGAACCATGGAGTTAAAAAAGTATGCCACACAAGTGGAATCAAAAGGAACGAGAGTACCATACACGTCACATTCGTCACATAAAGAGAGTGCTTGAAATTATGTAAAGTAAATAAGTAACAGCGCAGCAAACGAATGGACTCTTGACCTAGCCCTAATGATTTTCAAAGTTGGCAGGCTATAACATGTTTCAAACAATTTATCAACTTTTAGATTTTGCGTAAATATAATTTTTAAGCACTCTTCACACGTTGTTGCTTTTACTGACGATGGTTGCAGTTTTGCAAAATACGTCATTAAACCCAGCAAATGGAATGCAACACTTATTATCAATTGACAGATAAGTGTGTACAAAAATGGTCTTTTATTCTCTCAGCGCTCATCGATTTCACTCTATTTTATTTTGATAATGCCAGTCTTAATTTGTTTAAATCTCTCCTTTTGAATCCATCGTTCTGTTATTGCCATTCAAGTGGAATTAACAGGAAAGAGGGCATCTTACGCGTCTCTTTTGGTACATCAAGAAAGTTCTCTAAATAGTGATAGTGCAACATCCGAATGGACTTTGACACAGGTCATGGGGAATGTTTAAATTTGCAGGCTAGAACAAAGTTTGAAAAGCTTAATCAATTTGATGATTTTTTTCTTTTGATTTTTTCCTCCCGCATGTTACCAGATACCTGAAGGGCGCAGGTACCGAAGGTAGATATGCGGCCATCCGTTTCCAGTAAAGGAATCATCTGCATGGCTCACACGCTGTTTAAGGTTGAGACCCCTCCATTTTTTTATTTTTTTATATCCGTCAGCCAGGTCCTCCGTGGTCTGCCTCGAGCACGTTTGTCATTCACTTTCCCCGAAATGAGTAGCTTCTGAAGTTTGTCTCCCCTTACAGTATGTCCAAAATACTTGAGTTTCCAATGGGCTATCAGCTTATTGAGGTTTAAGCATTTTCTTGTTGCTTTGAATTCTTCTTAAAATAGTTCAACGGTTTCAATTCACGTGAGTCTAATATTGCCAGTTCCGATACGAAAATTG
>JAIGNY010002957.1:677500-782500 GCA_020152595.1 Chiridota heheva
TACAACGGATTTATGTTTAGCGGAGCGAAAATTAAAATGCTTCTGCATAAAAATGAGTATTAAGCTTTTGTTTAAAAACGTTGACATTGGGAGCAAGTTGAATATTAAGTGGCAAGAAATTCCATAAAGCTGGTGCAGCGCATGTGAAGGAGCGACAACCAGAAGATTGAAGTTTCCATTTTGGCGTGTGAAGAAGATGCTTGTCCAATGAACAAATATTTCGTGAAGATGATTTGAAGTAAATGAGATCAGCCAGATATTTAGGTTATTTGGGTGCAAGTTCATGGACAGATTTGTAGGTTATGAAAAGATTGAATTTAATTATGTACCGTACAGGAAGCCAGAGGAGTTTCTTTAATACAGGGGTGATATGGTCAAACTTATTTGAACGGGTTGCAATTTTGGCAGCAATATGATGGGTACGTTGGAGTGGAACAAGTTGAGAGTTGGGCAGCCCAAATAGTAGAGAATTTCTATAATCCAATTTTAATTGGAAGAACAGCATGAACAAGCGTTTGACAAGATTCCTTGGTGAGGTATTTTTGGATATGGCTTATTAGAAGTAAATGTCTTTGAAGTGTCCTTGATGTATACACTTTATTCTACTTGTTCTAGTCCACGGAATTAACCTGCCATGGACTGGCGTTTTATCCAGGGTGTCATGTGCTCTCCTCTGCTTGTGCCATGGACACCGGGAATAAGTACCGACACTTAGACAAATGGCTCGGGTGGATTAATCTAATCATCAACTGGAAAAGCTTTATTCTGGAATCCTATAGGTTGCTAAAAATTACTTTCAGACATCTTTAGTTATGACGATCACCGTTGGTATATGGCGGGAAATAATGTAAAAAATTGTAACTGTTCTTTGTTTAATACCAGGTAGAGTAATATTACTGATAGTTTTCGTTTTATGTATACAAGAGTATATTTACAGTCGTTTCGTTTGGTTGTTTGTGACTGTTTCTTCAAAATACTTTTAATTTCCAAATTTTTCCAAATTGATCCACTTGAAGTTTCGGAAGCAACAAATATGAGATAAAGATTGAATTGTTAGGAATTATAAACTGTTATACTCAAACTGATAAGAACAAGAAGTAAATACAACTTAATTTTTTTTAAATGTAAATGTCTTTCGAATATCTAACATAGTAAAAATACACAATCGGGAAATATACAAATTTCTTACGCTTATGTATGAATAATAAGCTACAGTAGGCCATTTTGCGCTGACGCACGCCGGCATAATATGCAGATTTACACGTGTTGTTTACATGCGTAGATTGATATCCATCAAATGCAATTTCTAATTGATCTACTATTGGTAAATTTGCTCAAATTGTAGTTGCTGTGGTTAATTTTTCTGACATGATATATCAAGTGCCGTCACAGTGATGGGTAGTAGGAAATCAATGACGGTGGATTTTATCAAAGGAACGCTTACCTACGAGCCAGTTGCAAATAGATTAAGGTTGGTAACTTAAATTCGTAATATAATATTGACATCTTTATTAAGTATAAATTATACCTTTATTCCATTTTCTTACTCCTATGTAATTCTAAAAAAGATTTTCAAATAAAACAAATTTAACTCATTTCTCAGAAAGTTAGACCTCCAGGTTCGTTCGTCAGTCAAGACCATCCACAGCGCATTTACGTCACATGACAAGACCAATCCTTCCATGTGACATATACCTGTTTCTGAGGAGTAAGAATGCATAGTACAGCTAAATCATGTAAAATTAACACTGTCTGTGTCACGATATAAATACGTGCAAGTCTGGGAGCAGCTTGAAGGATTGTTAAGTAATCCAAAAGTCAGTCTTTTGGATGTCGTTTCATAGTATACTACATTGTTTTGCGTGGACCATTTTGTCATATGTTTGGAGGTACAAATCACATTTATTAATACTTATTCTAGGAAAAGTTTCCATCATCAAACTTTCCATATGATACTTTGCTTTAAATCACTCATGTTATCTTCGTGTACCCATTCACATGTAAACCTATCAAAGCTGGACATTCAATCACAACCAGACACATATAACCAGACAACCACAACCAGACAACCACAACCAGACAACCACAACCAGAAAATCACAACCACAACCAGACAAGCAGACAACCACAACCAGACAACCACAACTAGACAACCGCAATCAGACAACCACAACCAGACGACCACAACCACAACCACAACCAGACAACCAGACAACCACAACCAGACAACCACAACTAGACGACCGCAACCAGACAACCACAACTAGACAACCGCAACCAGACAACCACAACCACAACCAGACAACCACAACCAGACAACCACAACCAGACAACCACAACCAGACAACCACAACTAGACGACCGCAACCAGACAACCACAACTAGACAACCGCAACCAGACAATCACAACCAGACAACCGCAACCAGACAACCACAACCAGACAACCGCAACCAGACAATCACAACCAGACAACCGCAACCAGACAACCACAACCAGACAACCGCAACCAGACAACCACAACCAGACAACCACAACCAGACAACCACAACCAGACAACCACAACCAGACAACCACAACCAGACAACCACAACCAGACAACCACAACCAGACAACCACAACTAGACAACCGCAACCAGACAACCACAACCACAACCAGACAACCACAACCAGACAACCACAACTAGACGACCGCAACCAGACAACCACAACTAGACAACCGCAACCAGACAATCACAACCAGACAACCACAACCAGACAACCACAACCAGACAACCACAACCAGACAACCACAACTAGACGACCGCAACCAGACAACCACAACTAGACAACCGCAACCAGACAACCACAACCAGACAACCACAACTAGACGACCGCAACCAGACAACCACAACTAGACAACCGCAACCAGACAATCACAACCAGACAACCGCAACCAGACAACCACAACCAGACAACCGCAACCAGACAATCACAACCAGACAACCGCAACCAGACAACCACAACCAGACAACCACAACCAGACAACCACAACCAGACAACCACAACCAGACAACCACAACCAGACAACCACAACCAGACAACCAGACAATCACAACCAATCTATGCAAGTTGCGTCAAAGTGGTTAATGCGTTTTCGAATGCAGTTTTTAATCTTAAAAGTATTGGGTGGAACTACGGATTGCGGGAAATAACAAAATATGACTTGGAGGAAGGGAAAAATAATGCAAAAAAGCATTGGTGAATGAAATAGTTTGTTCGTGAGCGCACATTGCCGTATGTCCCCCCCCCCCCACCTCCTTCTTTATGCATAATAGACGTCAAGATCACTTCAATAATCCTCCAGGTTTGCTTGCTCTTCATTCTCAAAGTTTTTTTCTGCCTGTGGTGTCAATTTTGTTGCCTTCCAATTTTACACTAAATAACTAATAGGCTGAATATATTTGCATTTTCATTACTGTGCATTTCGTCGTCAATTGTGTTGTGCTCATTAACTGGTTGGCTTTATTTCCATATGCCATACACACACTCACACAATATTCCAAAAAGGAAAAGATCTTTATTGCAGTTACAATTCTTTGCATATGAACTGAATTAATTATGTTACCCCCGCAGCTTAGTTTATAGCATTGTAACGTGCTGTAACTCCGTACAAACTTTGTGCTACCATACTACTACAATAGTTTTTTTTTTGTTTTTGTCTGAAAGAAACTAGCAACCTTCTGGCCAATCACAAATAGAGGTCGATAATCAAAGCCATGATGTATGAATTTTTACAGCTAAAACAATTGCGAGAAAGGTTTTTGACTTTCAGTCAAAACAGTTTTCCACTAACGTGTATCAATCTAAATGAACGCAGGGTGATTAACCTAAGAAGCAACAAGCAGTTTCCAATTTGCAAAGCTATCTGTCTACTGTCAGCTCCGAAAAAAACAGAAAATAAAAGTGGGTAATACTTTCATCTACTTCGTTTCATTCATTAGATAAATATATACTCCTATGCTGCAGCCAGAACTACAGATTTCAAATGTTATTCAATGGGTATAGAATTTAAGCCTTGCAAAGCAACCAAACCATTATTTGTTTACCTGGAAACATTGAAATAGATCTGCCATGAACAAAAGGCGCCCATGAAATTTTCTATTCATAATCTTGTTTTAATATTTGACTCATGAGTACGGCTTTCGTTGCAACGTCAATGAATAGGCCTTAATTGTCTAAATGTTTTAAGACGTACATGGACTATTCAGTGAACAGCAAAGCAAGCACCGTGTTGTTCGGGAACTATTGGATTTGATATTATGGAAGAAAGCAACCATCTTAATTTCAACAAAAGTTTCTGCTTGATTAGTGTTCACCGTATAGATTATAACACACTAAGTGGATTTGTTACCATGATACGGATACCATAGTCTTTATTGCATAGAATATAGACCAAGGTTACTGGATTTGAGACCATGATACGCATACCGTAGTGTTCATTGTATAGAGTATAGATTAGACCACAGTTACTGAAATTGATACCATAATACGGATACCATAGCGTTCATCATATAGATTAAACCACGGTTACTGGATTGTATACCATTATACAGATACCATAGTGTTCATCGTATTCATTAGATCACAGCTACATTTTGGAACATCTTAGACATTTAGCTCAAATAATCTTCTCAGAAACGTTTGATGCTACGGATTGTACACAATCAGAGATTTGTTTAGATCGAAATCGATATTCGCATTTGAGGTAAGTTTTACTTATTTTTGCAATGAGAGTGTTTTTCGTTGTAACTCTTAAAACCATAAGTCACAGAGTTTGCCTCTTTAATTTAGTGGACAACATGGTGGTGATTATCTTAGTTAAATCGACATCATCCTATATATCAATGAATAAAAGCTAATAATTGATTGCAAACGAATTACTGAATTTATTTTTTAAATATAAAGTTGCTAATAACTATTAATTGTTCATTACCAATGTTGTGGTGGAGTGTAGAGGGTTTTTCATGGTAAACTCTTGACACGCATTATTTTCAAATTTTTACGATTAGGAGTTTTAAGTGCCTATTTTTCTAATTTTAGGGAGAAACCGTTTTAATTTCAACATTTTTTTCTCGCTAGAATTGATACGATGATAGGATACGTATTTATAATTGTGTAGTTTTAACCGTCTGCATTATATAATAGTTATATTTTGGAATATCTTACATATTTGGCTCAAATAATCTATGCATTTGATGCAAAGGGGCTATAAGTAGAGATTGGTTTAAAACGTAGTGAAAGCTCGCAATCGAAGAACGTTCTACTTCATTGTACAGGGCCGGTGGATACAGGAAAGGTGGAGGTGTGGTGCCATGAGACGTTGTTTCTTGGTAAACTCTTGCAAAATATCAGTCAAATTAATATTTAAGTGTAAACAGCTTTTATTTTTAAAATGGATTTCTATTTTCAAAATGGACTAGAATAAAACCTTGACATTTACCATTATACTCTTGTTTGGTACTTAATTAACTCTATACCAGAATAGCTAACAAAAATTGTTTGCTATTCTGGTATATAGTTTCTTAAACACCCAAAAAGAGTATAATGGTAAATGTCACGGCTTTATTCCAGACCATTTTGAAAATAGAAATCCATTTTGAAAATAGAAGTTGTTTGTTTAATCTAGTGGACAACAAATGATAGTGATTCTAATGATCAAGCATCCTTTTACAGTTCTGTACACTGATAAATTTTATTAAATATAGGCAAAAGCCTTCAATGGGTTGCTAATGCGTTTTTGCTCCTAAACATTCCAAATTGTTGGTGCCTAATTTTCCTTAGTGCTTGGAAACGACACCTTGGCATTCCTAAAATCCGCCTTTGTTACGTACTTACGTATTTGTAACTTGGTGGTGGCAGAACGTTTTTAGATTCAAGGGAAAAGGCGAGTCAAATGATGATTAACATACTAACCAAACTGGACGAGCTTTTGCCAAACGTTGGGCAGCTAATTCTACCAATATTGGTTATACATTGAAACTGTATAGGCCTATTTCGTTTTAAAGGAATAGTCCCATGTCTTTTTGTAAATTCGAATTTCAAAAAGCATACTTTTAGAACCTAAAATTAAGTTGATGTCGTATTCCGTTCAGGAGATATACATTTTTAAAGATTTCCCAATTGCATTTTAAAGTTTTTGTACAGTATGATGAAACCGTTTTTGATGATGTCATAGAGGCAAGTCCATTGCATATGTTAATGTATTTCTTTGAGGCTTAATTGGTTGTTTCTGTAAGATTAAAAACAATTTTCCAAAAGTTATTAAAGTATGGTATATTTGGCAGTATATATAAATACCTAACTTTCATCAATTTATTTTTCTAGCAGGTTTTACCAATGATGTCATACTGAGCCTTTTCCTATTCGTTTATTGGCATTTTTTGTGTACCTTACACATTTGAATATCTCCTGGTAGGAATAACATACCAACATGATTTTTGTATCGAATTGTTTCAAAAATGTTCCCCTTTCTTGTAAATTTTTTTAAACAGAAATATTCCTTTAAAAACATGGGAATATTTCTTTCAAAACATAAAAAAAAAATTTTTTCTAAACATGGGAATTTTCCTTTAAAACATGGAAATATTCCTTTAAAAACATGGGAATATTTCTTTAACAAGATGTTTTACTAGACATATATTATATTCTATGTTATACTTTTTTTTTCGTTTGCATGACTGTCTTGTGCCATTCCTGTCTCCTAGTTTATTTGAAAAGAAAGTTGATTACATCTCAAGGGAATCTTTCTATAAGTTCAATTATTTGTTTATGGGAAATTACTTTGCTGCATTTGTATTATTTTGCTATTGTATCACAACAGAGATAACATATGTGTAGGATATGTGGAACATTCAATTAACGTCCCTGAGTTACGACCTAAGCCACACCCACCATAGCAACGCGGTAACTAGGTGGGATGCTTCTCCCTTATCAAAAGAAAATTGATTACATCTCAAGGGAATCTTGCCATAAGTGCAATTATTTGTTTATGGGAAATTATTCTGCTGCATATGTTTTATTTTGTATTGTATTACAACAGAGATAACATATGTGTAGGATCTGTGGAATATTCAATTAACGTATCTGAGTTACGAAATAAACCGCACCCACCATAGCAACGCGGTAACTAGGTGGGATGCTTCTCCCTTATCAAAAGAAAATTGATTACATCTCAAGGGAATCTTGCCATAAGTGCAATTATTTGTTTATGGGAAATTATTCTGCTGCATATGTTTTATTTTGGTATTGTATTACAACAGAGATAACATATGTGTAGGATCTGTGGAATATTCAATTAACGTATCTGAGTTACGAAATAAACCGCACCCACCATAGCAACGCGGTAACTAGGTGGGATGCTTTTGCCTTATCAAATGCTGAGCTTGCCCCCCAATTAAACTATCTGACTTAGATGATTATCAGTTTTTTCAACCAATCACCAGTCAAAGTGGGGAGGGGAGGAAGGGGGAGGGGAGGCAAAAATCCTACGCAATACTGGTACAGTACAACCAGATACCGGTGCGCGCTCATGAAATAAATGCAATTTACTGTACAAAAATAATTTTGCACACACTGACTGAGTGACGGCAAAATAGTCAACAAAAATTGGGCTTACGGGCCCACGGCGGGCTTTGTAAGTCTGGTTGTTAATCATAAATAGCAGTCCGGTTCACGCTTCCGATCGGGAAATCTCCCGATTGCGTGATCGGGAGATCTCCTGATTGGGTGATCGGGAGATCACCTGATTGGGTGATCGGGAGATCACCTGATTGGGTTATCGGGAGATCGAGATATGCGCAGTGGCCATAATTTAAATTGTTGCTAATAAGTTCAGCCGTTATTTTATTTTTTGCTTGTCAAATTATGTAAATCTAAAGTTGCACATTTTATAAAATGATATTGGAATTATTATATGCTGGTAATCAAAATGTTCAATCTGCTCTTCAAAATATATGGGAATTAATTGTCAAAGATTTCGTTAAAATTTCCTGGTGATTGTCAAATTTGCGCTGGAGAAGATTAAGAAAATAATTCCATTGTTCTGTTACACTAATAAAATTGAAATATTTCGCATGCATTTTTCCTTCCTTTGGCTAAACCTATCTAAGCGTTATGTATTTTTTATAGCGATTTAAATTTGGAAAGATGCATTGTGGGTTATTATTGGAAAAATTTCCCGATCAGGAATTTTGCTAATTTTGACATAACAAATTTGACTGAAAACCCCTGGAAGCTCAAAAAAGCTGTATACATTTTAACCACTGTAGATTAACCAAGGTTATTTAGTTTTAAGGACTTGAGCTATTGATAGTTCTACCTTTCTATGCACAAGATATCTTGCTCCCGCTATAAGTAATTTCTTCTTTAAAGAATATGTGGCATACATTAATATCACCAAAATAAGGTTCATTTAGCCTTAAATATTCTTAGTTATTGAATCTTACATCAAGTTGCCTAAAGGGAGGAATGTTGCAAAGTTTGATTAATTCCATTAATTCGATTGGCGCTGCAAGCTGGTAGATTCCCCTCATGGTTTCATGACTTTATTCAGAAGCACCAAGATGTATTGTATCTCCATGATAGTATAGACCTTTTTAAATCAAGTTTAGCTAAACGTGATTTCTTCAGCACTTCAACCAATCAAATGCTGGGGAATTTTCCCTTTGTTTTCCAACCAATAAAGTATAGTTTTTAGAAAGAAAAACCCTGTGGACAGCAATATGTGCGCTTATTAATTTCATTTTAACACTTGGAAACATTATTTTTTCATCTCATACCGTAAGTGAATTGTGTAGACGGCCAAGGTTCCCCCAGCATTTGATTGGTTAATTAGAATCCCTCAATATACCATTGATTCATTATAGACACGTAAATTTCGGCCATGTGGCATTATTTAAATTAGTTTTCTGGAAAATGCCATTCAGATTTAAGGTCTATATCTTCCTAGGGCGGCACATATACCTGCTCCAACTGACAGAATACAGAAATTATGAAAAGCAGTAGAAGCTTCTTTTCCAATATTTTGCTATATATATATATAATTATGCATTTAGTTATATATGCATTATTTAGATATTTATATATATATATATATATATATATATATATATATATATATATATATATATATATATATATATTAAGAGGAGCTTGGCAGCAATTACTTTTGCTGTAGTAAAGGGAGGTTTCCACCCCTACACCCCTGTGATTCTTGTTTATTTCCTTCCTCGATTTTTACCTCCTCACCCCCTTTAACTTGAATTTAAAGGGCAAAAAACATTCACAAACATTAAAATTGGTCAACATTGAACGAGGTGGAGAGGAAGGGAATAGCTTAAGATATTTTCTTAGGGTAGGGACCCTGTGGATGTTAAGCAAACTATGCAAGTCCTAAGAATAAAGAAGTATCGTTGATATAATACGAATGGAAGCGCCACTAATAACAAAATATGGATGTTGAATAATAAAGAGTGTATGTTAATAAAAACAATGCAATAGTTTTTTTTTTGTTTTTTTTGACGTGTTGCAACGAGGTTTGTCCAAAATCAATTTAGGACAAATTGTGGACCAGTTCAGCGTGGCACAAATGAGATTTTAGACAGTGTATATGTAAAAGTATGGAAGGTAGGTTCTCATAATTATACTACGCGCGAATCATTTCATGTATCATTTACTATTGTAGATTTATTTATAGGGATCGTTTATAAGAGAGCTGGTCAAATTGAAACGCGATTATCATTCGCTGCCCTCATATAAGTCCCGCAATATCATTAGGTCCAAAATCCCAATTTAAAATCAAAAATTCATTTATCACTTCTTGAGATATATTGATAACATATTGATGAACTATACCAACGGAAGCGAAAACTTTACATCCATCCAACCTTTAAACCATGCTGATAGTAAAAGAGGGCGCCTGACAGTAAATTCTAGTTGCTAGGAAATGAACAAAAACTAGCTATACCCAGCAACATTAGCAAAATCGTTAAAATACCATATATAAATCATAAACATTGATATTATTTCCAATCAAATTGTAAAATATTGCTACTTTACAAATTTTGAAATTTGTAGGTCTTTTTATCATACCATATTGTGATATCATTATGAGGATGATATACATATGTATTTACGCAGACACACACACACTTACACACACACATTCTCAACATCTAATGATACTTTCATTCTCCAACTGTGCTATAAATTAAAATCAAAATATTATGGTCTGTCTTCAAACCTTCAGTGCAATTGATGTGGGTATGACTGTGTGTGATGTACAGTGGAACGTATTAGGTATTAGTGGGGGCTTTTTTGAAACATGTGTAGTTGCTCAAGTGTGCTAAATCCTGATTTAATCCTGTTGGATTTTTGTTTGATAATCATCTTTAATTCCATTGATGTGCGTTGGTATGTAGAAGACAAGGGCGTAGAAAGCGGGGGCAAAATGCTTCCGTCTCCCCCTCCCTTTCCTATTTCCCCCACTTTTAGGAAAGAAAACCCCTTATTGGGCTTATTTGTACCTTCTGTTAAATATATAAACCTTTTCGACCTTTGTTCTCCTGATTTATTCGATTATGATTTATAATACCTCGGTCCGATCCCGGGTCCGATTTTAGATTCCCCAATCATAATCATTTAAATTGACCATACTTGGCCATAAAATGTAGCATTGCATCGTATACACCAACGTAGCGCCTGCATATGTGTAACCATACAGCATGCAGTTAGTACGTGTGCATGCAGGTGACAGGTCACTGCACTGCGAGCGGATATGTACTGCCACGTACGTTGTGTCTTATATTAACTTAATTGTCTATTCTTTGTTAAAATTTAAAAAAAATCCCACAATCTTGAAAATAAGAGGGATAAAGATGAGACTTTTGAATGAGGGATTGAGGTTCGTAGTAAATAAACTTGTATCGCCCCCGCCCCCGTCTCAAGAAACAAAATGTTCCTACACTGTTGGTAGAAGAGAAGCCTCCAAAGGAATTTTAGATCTGATAGATTGTGTAGAGGCAGATTGAAGTGTGAGGCCACAGGAAAGCCGGGAGAATTGTTGCATATAGTATGCTTATCTAAAGCTAAATCTAAGTCTGAATTTAGTAGGGCCTACTGGTTTCACCTATATATGCAATAAGGGGCCGTTTTTGTCTGGCAGTATAGATAATAAATAACATTGGAGCTGTAACAATTAAACTAGTTAGTAAAAGTTATTCAGTTATTATTCATTTTCATTATTTATTCGCATTATTTTCTGCATACTACTACTACTACTACTACTACTACTACTACTACTACTACTACTACTACTACTACTACTACCACTACTACCACTACTACCACTACTACTACTACTACTACTACTACTACCACTACTACCACTACCACTACTACTACTACTACTACTACTACTGCTACTACTACTACTACTACTACTACTACTACTACTACTACTACTTGTACTACTAATACTAACAATAATAATAATAATAATAATAATAATAATAATAATAATCATAATCATAATCATAATCATAATCATAATCATCATAATAATAATAATAATAATACAAATAATAATAATAATAATAACAATAATAGTAATGACGACGACGACGACACCATACTGTACATATAACAAAAAACAGAACCTTGTAAAAAGAAGTGCCCTAAAAAACCAGCATGGCTTAACGAGTAGGGCACTCCCTCAAAGTAATGAGATAATATGATTTAATCTACTTAGGGTATATACATAGTTGTATCTCAGCGAGAATAGAGAGAAAACAAAATAAGAAACAAAAAACGAACCCCACCCATAAATTCATGTAGTTGTTATAAACCAAATACACGCATGTAAAAGGAAAAGGAACAATTTTCATGATTATTTTTAGTAATAGTGAACAAGAATCTTGGATGGAAAAGCAACCTTTTTAAGCGAAGTTCTTATAAGTAGTTTAAATAATTTCCGGCAAAATGTTTAATGATTTCACTGCATATTTTGAGGTTATAAGAATTATTCTAGAATTTGACCATTTTGGAAGCCATTTTGATTTTTAAATGGTATATGTATTTCGCTAAGTTGTTGGAAATGGCTTAAATATTTCCCGTAGAATATTGATGTGATTTGACAGGTAATTTTATTGCATATTATAATTTTATTACAAACATTATGGAATTTTACCATTTTGGACGCATTTTCTTTTTAGATGGTAAAGTTACAACTTATGAAATCTTTATCATACAAACATTAATTTCTTTTGGGTAGTACATTCAAGGTATACTGTTGGCAATTTGTCCCTCAAAATGATACCAACCAACCTATATGTCTCATAGGCTACTTAGTCCATTGCATACAATTTTTCTTGACAACTTTAAAGAACAAGTAGATATTTATATTCATCAGTAAGAGCTTAAATTTAAAACAGAGTAGTCATAACATAACGTCAACAGTGGTAATGTACTCTTTACATTTGTCCTAAATTTCAGTCAATGAAAATTAACAGATTGTTTTCTCCCGTTGTTTGAGAATCAAAGCGTCTCAATCATATTCAATTTAATCAAACTATCAAAGGAAACGTATCATTACAGAACTCGCCCCTTGAACAGAACTCCATCCTGATTTTCTGTGCCTGTGGCTTTTCAGTAACCGCATGTGGCGGTTTGCAATTTCCAGTTTATTTCCAAATTATTCCACTTCGCGTTTTAACAATATTTGCACTCTAAAGGTGTGAAATTTGTTTTATTTGGACATATTGTTAGAAGATTCAACCTTTGAACATCGAAATTGACGCTATATTTCGTATTTCCACGTAAATTCATTTCGAAGTTAAGAAATATCTTAAACAGCATTCCAACAATAAAACTTCCTCCCCGTATAACTGCAAAACGAAGGGAGTTTTTATTTGATTAAGATCAATATGTGCTATGTGGAGTTTTAGGCATAAAGAAACTTGTAAAGTGTATTTCTTGTATATTCATAAGTAACCAATGTATAATTTCATTGAGTCATATTCAAAGAAGCATGTGTTTACTTTACGTAAATATGCTCGATGGTGCATAACTCCTGAATTCTAGACACAAAGAGTCCTTACGCGTATATTGCACTAATGAATGGAAATGACGTTCACCGCAGGAATGTTTATCGAAAAGGTGTCAAAGAGAGCAGGTTACGCTAATGGGTCGGCAAGATTTTGAAAGTCACTCAGAATTACGCTGCTGACAATGGTGCTATTTTTACGATTTCTGCACCAAATGAAGTAATTAAACCAGTTTCCAGGGTATAATTGATCCAAGTAGAAAGTCCTTGATGTTTGTATATTAACTTTATATAAGATTACAGCAGTTTTTGTTGAGTTGTCTCAACTACCTGTGTGGCCGAATAATTGCGTAATACCTTTTCAACTCGTTGAGAGACTGTCCTTCTAACGGGATGAAAATGACACTGGCAGTTTCATCCCATCCATGTTTCAAGTGGCGCTTTCTTCAAATGTCGCCCATAAATAAATTCAGAAATAAACGCCGCCGTGCTAGTAACGTCACTTCCAGTTTTCAATTTCATTATTGATTGCGATAAATCTGTAACGTTATCGATAACAAATGTAGACCCCTGTCTTCGGTCCTGCGGATGTGTCATCGATAACATGGTAGATTTCTTGCGATCAATAAGGGAAATTATAACGAAAGTGACGTTACCAGCACTGCGGAGTTATCTTCTGATTGTATTTATGGGACAATACTTTTCCTTTAAACAAATTCTCCTCATTATGTTACTTTGATTTTTTTTAGGTTGAACGTATATAGGCATTGAACTAGTCATTTCTACTCTTGCTACCTAAGATATAGGATGAACATACATGGCCATTGAGCTAGTCATTTCCACTTGGAGTTATCTTCTGATTGTATTTATTACTTTTCCTTTAAACAAATTCTCCTAAGTTACTTTGATTTTTTTAGGATGAACATACATAGGCATTGAACTAGTCATTTTACTCTTGCTACCTAAGATATAGGATGAACATAGGCATTGAGCATTGCTACCTAAGAAATAGTCATTTCTACTCTTGCTACCTAAGATACAGGATGGGCATACATAGGCATTAAAGTAGTCATTTCTACTCTTGCTACCTAAGATATAGGATAAACATACATAGGCATTGGACTAGTCATTTTTACTCTTGCTACCTAAGATATAGGATGAACAAACATGGGCCTCGAACTAGTCATTTCTACTCTTGCTACCTAAGATATAGGATGAACATACATAGGCATTGAACTAGTCATTTCTACTCTTGCTATATAAGATATAGGATGGACATACATAGGCATTTTTCTAGTCATTTTTACTCTTGCTACCTAGGATATAGGATAAACATACATGGGCATTGAACTAGTCATTTCTACTCTTGCTACATAAGATAGATGATGATCATACATGGGCAGTGAACTGGTCATTTCTACTCTTGCTACATAAGATATAGGATGAAAATACATAGGCATTGAAATAGTCATTTCTACTCTTGCTACCTAAGATATAGGATGAACATACATGAGCATTGAAATAGCCATTTCTACTCTTGCTACCTAAGATATAGGATTAACATACATGGGCCTTGAATTAGTCATATCTACTTTTGCTACATAAGATATATGATGAACATACATAGGCATTGAAGTAGTTATTTCTACTCTTGATACCTAAGATATAGGATGAACATACATGGGCATTAGCATGAACAATTGAACTAGTTATTTCTACTTGATACCTCTTGAACATACATGGGCAAGATATAGGATTGAAACATAAACCTAAGATATATGAGGTATCAACTAGTTATTTCATTTGTACATAAGATATAGGATGAACTCTTGCTACATGAGTCAAAGACAGGGAGTGAAAATTGCCCTTTGTGAAACCACAGAATCTGCCAACATGGATAATTACATGAATTATTCATGAATAATATTATGAATTATTCATGACTAATGTAATGAATTATTCACGAGTAATATAAAGAATTATTCATGAAGACTTACACGAGACTATCGTTGAGATCAATCACTATTAGGTTTAAGATTACAATAAACAATAACAAATCAACTTCTCTAATGATATTTAAGATGATTTCATTAGATACCTTTTTGAAGTATTAGTACACGCTGGGAAAGACAAAGAGTGTGTACGTAAATCAACAAATTGGTGAAGACACAATTTTGATATCTTATTCCGTTACGTCGTTACTGCATTTTAACCGGTGTGTCCTTGAAGTGTACAAAATGATGTCATCAAGTCAGATCCTGTATAATTCTTATATATTTGTTTAAGAAAAGACACATTATGCTTGGAGTGTAAGGTTCACGAGCAAATTAGTAAAGTTCTTTCTTGTAAAATGCATGCAAAACCCCATCTCAATAACACAAATACAAAACATGCTTTCAATCACTTAAAGGCAATTCATTTTCAAAGAAATGCATAGGCCTCAAACGTGTCTTTAATTTGGGTTTATGACATCACACTATGAGACAACTTTTTTTAATTCTAGAGGTCGTACATCCGGGAATCTTGTGGAACACAGCTTTGTTAACAATGATTTTTTTGACAATCTCAAATTTCAGTCAAAGGGGAAAATAAACAGTCAATTATCATTGCAGTCAATGGGAGAAAAACCTATTTTTTGGCATTTTTCAACAAATGCTGGACAATTTATTTTTCTTCAAATATGTTGTGTATTAGATCAAACTTTCCAAAAGATATAATTACCCTTAATTTTTACTGACTGGCTGAGGCGATACATAGTATTCTTTGATGGTCCTCTATCATGTACTTGAATATGGTAATTTACCGATTTATTTCTTTGATGATCCTCTATCATGTATATAGTTTGGTAATTTACCATTTTGTTTCTTTGATAGTCCTCTATCATGTATATGAATATGGTAATTCACCAAGTTGATGGTCCTCTAACATATATATGAATATAGTAATTCACCAATTTGTTTCTTTGATGATCCTGTATCTTGTATATGAATATGGTAATTCGTCAATTTGTTCTTTGATAGTCCTCTATCATGTATATGAATATGGTAATTCATCATTTTCTTTCTTTGATGGTCTATCATCATGTATATGAATATGGTAATGCACCAATTTCTTTCTTTGATGGTCCTCTATTATGTATATGAATATGGTAATTCACCAAGTTGTTTCTTTGATGGTCCTCTATCATGTTTATGAGTATGGTAATTTACGGGAAAATTTATTTAATCACTAAGTTTCAAACTCCATCGTTGTTTTGTTCAACGTGTTATTTGTCTATTTTAGGCGCTTTATTCCAAGCACATACTTCCTACACTCTAAAAGAGGAATGGTCAAATTGATCATAATATGGTCAAATTTGACCATAGCTAGGTCGATGCATAGTTGACCATATTACATACATTGTTGACCATATTATGGTCAATTTGACAAATTTTTAGAGTGTATTACCATTTGAATACTTGAAAAGGTTATTTTCTATCTCGCCCCCACTTGATGAACTACAATTGCAGGATGTTGTCCTATAGATATAACATTACCATTCCGCAATGCTTTGATATGATCAAATTTATTGAATTCTCTGAAAAATTCAAATAAAATTCACTATTTCAGTGATGATTCTTTTCATGAAATGATCAGGTGTTGCCAGCGCACTTCGTCACGATTTGCACAAAAAAGATGATTAATCATCATGGTAAAAAATACAATTTGTTTCTCTTAATACTTCTGTTGTATGAATGTACATGATCTATGTGGACACTTAGCAATTTTGATATTTACTAAAGGAGTCAAACACCTTGTTTTGTCCTTCAGGAAGCAAAATGATTATATCTGTAAGATACAAAGTTGCATAAGATATTTGCAGCTGCACGAAATATGCTCTGGATGTGCTCTCGTAGCAGTTTTTCTTGTTTGCTTTACTTATTCTTTGAATCCTGGATTTAAAAGCTGATTACGTGGATTCCGTGGTTTAAACACATTGGAGAGGCAATTGAGGAAAACTAACTACTTATAAAAGACGAATTAAAAACCTGAAAAGATAATCAAAAATAAAATAAACAAAGCATTATAAAAACATAAGGGAGCTACGAAAACTTGAAAACAAAGAATACAATCTAAAACAGATTCATACAGTTAACTGTGACTATAGAGCCAATAAAATTAATTAAAATAACAAAGGATTAAAACTCTGACTACCGTATATGCAAGAAGATTTGGTACATACGTGACGTCATACAGTTCAATCATGGGTCTGCAACCAGTGAGTTTACAACTGGTTATTAAAGGCAGTAGCCATCTTGATATAATGTCCAGCACTGGGTGCTTTCGGAACGTTAAACCTTGCTATGCTATGCTATATGACAAACATCACATTTTAAAATCTTGTTCCTTTCTCAAGCTATAGACCTTTTCAAACCGAGTTTAGCCGAACGTGATTTCTCCAGTACTTCGACCAATCAAATGCTGGGGGACACTTTTCCTTTGTTTTTAACCAATTAGGTGCTGGTTTGTGGAAAAACAATGTATGCAGCAAAATGTATAACGCACGTATGATACGTGCGCTTGAAAAAAAATTCATTCGCTTGGTCCCACACCGTGCGTAAATTGTACAAACGGCCAAGATTCCTCCAGTATTGTATTAATCAATAAGATTCCTCCATCCTCCAGTGTACGATTGGTCAACTATGGACACGTGAATCTTGGTCATGTGACATTATTCAAATTAGTTATCCGGAAATTGCCGATTCATATTTGAAAAGGTCTATCCATGTTTAAAGTTGTAATATGGAGGATGCAATATTGTGTTGAATACTATCAAAGATAACATTAGATTACCTAACAATGTATTTTTTTTTAACTCTATTTTGAAAAGTTACATCCTTTTTGCTTTGACATAAAGTTCTTAAAGCATTTGTCAGTAGTACCATGTTTAAATAATAATTTCATACACCCATGCAAATGACAGGTAATTTCTCCTTTAGTAAGAAAAACTGTTATAGTTTTAGAAATAAAGACATTTAATTGTTTGTCAAAAACTGTGTTGATGTTGATGATGTTATATGAGGACGGTATGAAGTTAAGTTATACAGAATGTTATTTTCAACATAATTATTGTATTGATTAATTGAAAAACATATACTAGATTGCTTTGGGAGATGCACTATTTGCATAAATCACATAGCTCTTGCTTTTATCATAACAAAGGAGTGCAAACTATATTGTATGTCTTCTTCAAACAGTTAAACAATGAGTTGAAAAGCTGACGTAAGTAGAATTCAACAAGATTTCAAAAGCTTACGAAGCTAGATACTCTTAGTTTTAATTAGAGAAATAAAGAAATATATGACCATTCAGCTACTCATTTAAGCTAATAACAGGGATTCTAAGTATTTTAAAATAGGAAGGATTGATAGAAGTAGCTTTAGAACAGAAAATCTGACTAAGTTCGAAAGGTAGATTTTTTGTGACGGTTAGTGTAACAAGTTGACATTACTAGTTTCGTTTCTAACAGTTTGTTGTATACTTTCATATGGATCGAAAAAATCCTTTAAAATGACTCTTTGTTTTTTCTAAGTATTACTTGCGGAAAAATAGTTATATTATAATTTTAGCAAAATAGCAAAAAATAAACTCGACAGGTGTTTTTAAGCAGCCATGAAGCTGAAAATCCTGCAGTCCAAAACGGGTCTCAGTGTAACTAGAACTCACGTTTACAATGGAAAGTGATATATTACCCAGCATACAGAGAAGTTTCAAAGCCTACTCTAAACCTAACCCTAACATTTTCTACAAAACTGTCAAACCGTTAATTAATGGATTTAACTGTTTACGACATCACGTGACACAATTCAAATTTAAAGGAAAGGTATCGTCCCATTATTAAATTCAGACGTGAACGCCGCAGTGCTGGTAACGTCACACCCGGTTTTCCATGTTCCCTACTGATCACGAAAAGTATACGATTTCATCGATCACACATCCTCCGCACCGAACATATTAATTTTCTCAATCAACAAGTAAAATTCAAAACCGGAAGTGACGTTACCAGCACCGCGGCATTTACTTCTGAATTTATCAATGGGACCATACCTTTCTTTTAATATTTTCTAAACCATTACATGTACAGTCCCTATAAATCAATTTATGAGCAAACCGATCTGCGACCCGACCTGCGCTGTAAGCAAATTGGGTAAGCTATTTATCAGCGAAACATCTATACCGTGTTTTCTGTCTTACGCCAAGTAAAGTGATAGAAAGCACAATATGTGATTTTTCTAACAGCATTTGCATGCATAGCTTACCCACTTTACTTGCAGTGCAGGTCGGATCGCAGGTCGGGCTAGTCATGAAATGATTTATAATGACTGTGCATGTAAAAAATGACGGGCAACAAGTCTCCCCTCCCAACATCATTTTATGGAAATCATGTGTTGGTTTAATACTGTTTTGTCTTGAATACGGATCTCATGTTTTTAACGCTTAACGCCAATATATCGTGATTAAAATGTGGCGGCGTACAATTTATTCCAAAACGATACTGATCAGCCTATCACTGTAAATGTACATTGCACCATTGATTTTAGAACAATCCAAACACACGAATTTAAATTTGTGTACCTCCACGGTAGAGACGGTAACTGGCCTTTAATAAAATACGATGGTAGAAGTACACTTCACTTCAAGTTTTTGAAAAAGAACCCAATGGCATGTAAACAATAAACACATTGTTAAAAACGCATATATCATTCATTTTTTTTTTTAATATTTAAAACTTAAATTGTAAATACAGACAAAGACGCGTACTGAAAGAACGCTTTTATGTGGTTCAGTCGCTTGAGGGAAGAAAAATTCCATGTCACTATGAGTCTAAAAAATACAATCAATCTAAGCTCATCTTCATCTTCTGAGACATTGATCCTGAAATACTTTCCTTGTTCCACGTCCTAGGGGAAGTCGAAGAATATACACGATTGCAGTGTATCATTAACACATCGTCCATTGATTTGTTTACGTAAAACTTAAGTAATTGCCATGGTAGAAAACCTTTCTAAATATTGTTTGTTATGAATGTTAACTTGCTTCGAGCATTGGTTTAATGATATATTGTTTTACCCGAATCTTCTTTGTGCAAGGCAATACTCTCTGCTAACCTTTAACTTACGTTCAATTGAGTAAAGATATAGACTGTTTAACTTATTTATGTATTTGTGTATACATTGCATTTTCTATGCAAAGAGCGGTTATATATGACGGGCAAATTAAAACCCTTTTCAAAAGAGAGCTCTGAACTCCTACCGCCATATTGCCTTCTGAATATTGTACCATCTGGTATCCTTCCTTATTAAGCCATACAAAATGAAAAGGAGTCTGTTTGAATTTCGGTAGCATTTCGTACTCTACTCTACTCAAAACAATAAGAAAAGAAAATCGATTGATCTAATTTATCATTCCTTATTAAGCTTAAACAATTATAAAATGAAGTGGATTGAATTTCGTTTTCATTCCTTAGAAAGACAGAACAATAAGAAAAAAAATTATATTCAATTCCTTTATCATTCCTCTTTAAGTTTAAGCCATTACAAAAGGGGCGATTGAATTGAAAATGTTTCCAGTCAGCTTAATAGATAAGAAAAGGGGCAAGGGAAATTATAATTCTAGTTACCAGTGACAATACTCATGACACTTCCGGAAGTGGGTTCAAAATAATCCTCTGGGTCCACCAATATTTTTGTCACAGTATTATATTGTTAAATGATACCCAAGGAAAATGCTTAAGACAGCTCTGAAAAAAATTATACCAAATGTGAGGATTAATTTCAATTGATTTCGTGCCATTATTAAGGAAAGGTATCGTCACATAAATGCATTTAGAAGTGAACGCCGCCGTGCTGGTAACGTCAATTTCGGTTTCCCTATTGGTCACGATAAATATGCAACGTTATCGATTACATATCCGCCGGGCCGAACGTAGGAGCCTACATTTGTTGTCAATAATATTACAGATTTCTCGAAATCCATGAAGAAATTCCTCCCTACAGGGGAATTGGTAAAAATTGCATAAAGCATCCAGACTGTCAATTTTACACTACACCGCACAAGCCACCAGCTTGCCAGACCAGTATGTAAGCCAAACCCTTGCTCATCATCCTCACTCACATAACGTTGACCACATGTGCACACTATGACAACTGTTTACATGCAATGCACGGTGCAATGATAATTGGATAGCCCGAAGGCGCCTTCCACAGTGCTCTGCGTACAGGCTCTTTGTTATGAGTGTAAAGAAGTAATTGGATAGCCCGAAGGCGCCTTCCACAGTGCTCTGCGTACAGGCTCTTTGTTATGAGTGTAAACAAGCACGGGATACCGTAATTCGGGTTGGGGTATCATTATACCGGACTTTTTATATGAAAGTCTGGAGTCTGGTACGGTAAGCTGTATAGAGAAACTTTTCGGCATGATAAGGAAAACTGAAAACAGGAAGTGACATTACCAACACGGCGGCGTTCACTTCTGAAATTCTTTATGGATCGATACTTTTCGTGTTATCACTCTTCTTAATAGGAAATCTTGCATGAAAGTGTATGACTATCTTTAATGAATGAAAGTGTTTAGGCACCAAAGGTTGTTCTAAATGTTCAATTATATTTCTTTGAAGTTCTGCAATATATTATGAACTATATGTTTTGAGCCTTTACAATATCTCTAATCGCCTCTAGAGATTCACAGGTTTTTGACATAAAGAGTTCAAACTGTCCGCCTACTCATACTTCAGAATGCTAATATATATTGAAAATCCATCACATTTAGATCGGCAGTCCTGTCATACGGAGACTGGAAGAGCTATTTTGATTGCTCTTCCAAAATGCAAAGATCTTTATAATATATCTACTCTCGGCATCGCTAGGTTTTTTGAATGTTTGAGTGGAAAGTAAATTTACGAAGAAAATTCGTCTTTATTGTTTTTCCCCCTTTTGATGGCGATGAAATGAGATTTTATTTTATGTTGGCTTTGCTAAATAAGTTTAAGTTATTTACATTATCAGTTCAAGAAAAGCTTAGTTAATAGAAAGGGTTAGTTCAGGGTCAAACAATTTATCTTATCTAAAAGAAGACTTTAAACGAAACAAAATGGTGAAAAAAGCATTCAAATAACTTATTCCGTTAATGAGATAATTGAGATAATCAAGTTGAAAATTTTGTCTTATCGGTATAGAAATGACTGATGTAGTGAGTCTACCATGGAAAGTTGGTGTCCTTATCCTCACATTCTTACAATTGTTAATGTTTTTTAAATAAGATTTCTTCAACCTTTTTACTATTTGAATTATTTTTCTGCGAACTTCTTTTAAGGTGCTATATTATTACCCTTACTAGATTCTGGTTTACTACTTTCCTGACATATCCAATGTATTTAAGTCACAACATCGCAGGACAAACTAATAAAATACATAAAGAATTTGAGTAATCTGAGGCTGTGACGTCACAGCTAGTCTGATTTCAGTCGTTTCTGCTCAATGATTCCAAACTTTAAGCTGAAATATTTCCTTAACGGAATAAGACTTTTGAAATGCTTTGTTCACCATTTTGTTTCTTTGAGTCCATTTTCATATAAGACGCTTGACCCCTGAACTAATCCTTTAAAGCAATGCATGTTTACTGTGTAGACGAATTTGATGATCGTAGAAAATTAGATGCCCTTTAATGTAAATATTCTTTATATTGTTTTGGAGAATTCTAAACATTATGGAATCTCATCTTAGTAATGTACATCGATTCAAATTGACCAAAAACTACATAGCGAGAATTCCGACATTCTTACATATGACCAAAGCGTTATCATTATGGAAATATCTCAGTAGTCACCTTCACATTTTAAAGCATAGAGGCAAATTGAAAATGAAATTTGTAAAAAATTACGCTGGTATCAAAACCAACTTAAAGAGGGAATTTCGCCTCAGTAAATTTCGTAAAATTGCGATGTTCAGATCTCTACGTCACATCCGATTGTGGATCATTTCTAATAAAGTACATAGTGTACGTATTGTGTTTGTATGTACTGATGTACAGTGCGCTGGTCACTTCCGCGACGGTTATTGGTTGGTTGTCGGTATTTGTGTCTGACCAATTAGAAACTGTTACTCTATATTACTGTCCATGTTAACACTATATCTGGCGTTAACCTTTATCAACCCAATTATTGTATACTCAGATCATAAATAGATGATACGCTGTAATTGCACAGATTTTTAAATATTAGGATTGCTGATAGATGTTGATGACTTTTATTAGAGGGATTTTTATCACGTCATTTTAAATCATCTGGAAGCCATTATGCCGGGCAAGCGTCATTACGTTTCACACAGCTCAGTCGTATCACACGTACAACAAATATATTGCCTGCTAACTTACCTTCCAGTACCAGTTCAGCGAAATTTACTGTTTTTGTTCGCGGCGGCGATTTTACTTTATATTTTTTAACATTTGATATATTCACCAGGTATACGAAGAGTAACTTTTACGTGAACGACATCTAAATTGTTCATTATACGCAGACAAAGCCTACATACCTGACATAAAGTGCTTACTGCAAATCCTAACGTTGAAATACATTAATTGGTTTGAGCTCTTGGATAAGCCTTGGTTCTTCTTAAAATAAAGCACTACGTAGTGGTCTTTAGATTTACGATTTTCCCTGACCGATAATCCGTTATAAAGAAATTTCTCCATGGTCTGACATGTCCAACAGAATATGGAACAATAACAATAGCAAACTACTGAAAACGCCATGTTTATGTCTTATTCTTGCAAGGAGTTATTCGACTTAAAAAAAACTATCAAAAAGAAATGTGTTTAAATGGCTGTTATATACTGAACTAGATTGTTTGCATTATACTAAAATTAATTGTAATTAGAAAGTTATTCATAACGAGACAATTAGGCAAAACATATTGTCATGTATTTGCATGTATTTGTATTGTCATGATCCGTGCATTAAACCCCGTAATGTCCGACCTTTAGTATTTAACTTAGTCCATTTTCACAACAGGTGATTTTCGTAACAAAGAAAAAATATGTATGTCAACTTATCTCGTTTTTCATTCTTTTTCTGTAGTTTAAAAAAATGTATTTTAAACAATCTAACATGAAAATTTTATGACAAAATTAATGTTTTGGCATGTGTTTATATGCGTATTTAACGCATAGTTCAAAGGACTTGCACTCGTGAATGACCCTTCTAAAGTCGGGTCATTCCACTCTGGCCAAAGTCCTTTGCCCCGTGCATTAAATACGCATGTAAACACTCCGCCTCAATATTAATCTTGAATTAACTGAGTTTTACACCGGTAAGTAGCTTTTGACTATTTGTATGTATTTTAGTTGTACTCTATATGGCGTGATCATTATTGATTACCTGCAAAATCATATCATAGTATACATATAAAAACCATATGTTTATCATGTATTTTTTGATACATCCACCTAAATTATACATTGCCTAAATATTTCACAGTCTAGGTTTTATTTGATGAGCAAAAAAATGAAAATTTGCTTAAACTTCATAAGCACCTTTTATGATGATAAATATTTGTACGAGTGTTATGGGTAGTGTGCCATATAGTGTTTAATGGGTGGGCGTTCCTACTCATTTATATGAATATATTTGACACTATAATATTTTACGATGAGATATTTACAGTGTACTGGTAGAGTGGTGTAATGTATAGTTGAGCTTGGGCATATGGAAGAGTGTTTGGAAATGAACACAAATGGACATATGAACGAGTGTTCGGAAATGAGCACAAGTGGACATATGGAAGTGTTTGGAAATGTGGTAATCTTCTTTTTTTGGATATTGTTTAAACGGATTTTATCCAATTGAAAATAAGTTATTTTGAAGATAAACCACATATGTCTGGCTGTGCTTTGATGTTAAGACAAAACTAATCTCAACTATGCTGAAGAATGTCAGTCTTGATGTCACTATTTCTGTTGTGATGTCAAATTTAGACTATTACCAGCCGTTTTACACAACATCAGTTTTGCAGTACTTTAAAAAGAAATTTCGTCTCAAGATAATTGCTTGACCCGATACAACTAACTCCGATATATGTAATTAACGTCACTTTCGAGGAGGCAATTGATTTTGCTTGTCGGTGATTATGTTAATATTTGGCCTAATCAAGATCGTTGGATTATAGCGTATTTTTATTCCTGCGTTCAAACGATATCTGACTGTTATACCAATCTTTAAACAGATAAGTGGATTCAAATTGTCATACGTTATTTTGTTACTTTTTGTTTTTACCATTAACACGTATTCCTAACGTTTTTGTACTAGAATGTAGGCCATCAACAATTTAAAGATTAATGTTGAGGCAGAACAAATGCATTTAAACTGTTCTCATTTTTCAGTCTTTTTCAATTGTTTTTTACGTATTTTAAACAATCTAACACGAACATTTATATTTTTTAAAAAGATCAATGTTTTGGCATCGCGTTTATACTGTATGCGTATTTGATGCACTGGACAAAGGACTTTGAACTAAGTGGGATGACCTGAATTTAAAGAGTCATTTGCGAGTGCAAACGCCTTTAAATCGTTCATCAAATACGCATATAAACACGATATCAAAACCTTTTTGTTTTCTTTTTTTTATAAACGTTTTGTGTTAGATTGTTTAGAATGCATAAAATACAACGGAAAATACTGAAAATGAGAACACTTTATCTTAATTAAAATAACAGACTTTCCATTGCTAATATGATATTTGTTCGGTTTTTGAAAATTAAAACATTCCCTTCTTCTAAAAATGCATTAAACCAAAAAAAAAGGTCGTGCATTACCGGGAAATATACTGATAGTCTAAAGGCCAAATAGTCCGAAGGTTCAATAGTCCGAAGCATTAATTGTCCGAAGGTCCAATAGTCTCAAGGTACCTTCAGACTATCGGACCTTCGGATTAGTAGATTTTTCTTTCGGACTATCAAATCTTCGGACTAATGGGCCTTCAGACCAGTGGGAAGATACCCGTTACACATCTCATACAGACGAAAACTATTAAAAATGCTGCCACTTCTTCATTCAAGAGATGCTTCTTTTTACGTATATATCAGTCACCGAAGGACATATATGTGTTTTTTCTTACCACGGTAACAGTTTCTTACAAAATTGTCGTCAAGGTTACAAGTCGCAATGGTACCTTTTATATCATACTGTAGTAATATTAGTTTTGAAGCTAGACTTCCCATAGTATGCGCCCTTGGTAGTTAATAAACATTTCATGTCGTGTTCATTGTACAGAAATATTTCCATAAATTTCATTTTTGTATATAATACATGATTATTAAAGAAACAAGTTGGATTAAAATTACAAGTGCTTTTTTTTTTTTTTTTCAATTAGGTGTTATTGCATTTCAAAGATTGCGTGAGTGTGGTAACAAGTGATCTCACATAGTGTAATGTCGTAAAGGCAAACCAAAGATTATTTTTGGTATGTCTCTTCCTAATTTCCTGGAAGCATTTTTTTGTTTAATTATGAGAGGGTATAACACGCACTTTATAAGAACGTAAATTGCCCATTTTGGTTTTATGAAAATTAATAACTATTCTTGGATCCGCCTTTATGGCGTCAATTTGTATACTGTGACGTCATACTAATGAAACATTTTAAATGCAAGAACTCTAAACGGAATAAGATATCAACACACCTTTGATACCAATTTGTTTCTTTAATAGTCCTCTACCATATCAATTATAATTATATTTCATGGGAAGATTCCTTTAAAGGCCTCTAATGTGGAGGTAAATATATTTCAATTCGTAAGTTTTGATTGGTCGAAACAATGGTTCAATGTGCGCTTATATTGATAGGCCAATCAGCATCATATTCGAATAAAATGTACGTCGCCACATTTTCTATCACTATAGATGTCCATTGATTATCATCTCTTATCTACGTAAATTTCTCAACTTTTTTGGTCGTCACAGATAATTTATTGTGACGGTTTTTTTGATATTAATGTTATGTAAAATGTGACGCATTCCTTCTTTTTACTAGAGATATCACGTTTATAAGCTTTAGCCTTATATCACCAAATGTAAATAAGTGTAACATTTTTCATTATGATTTGTGTTTTATCTGCTCATCATATCACACGTTTTGAAAATTGGAACTGACTTAAACGTTTCATTTTTTTAAATAATTTCAAATTCACAAAATAGGACATTATAAATACAGTGCATCAAGGCTGTTTGTAAGAAGTTGCCACTATGCCCTCTATGTCGTCACAGGAAAGCAACGTTGTCTTAAGTCCAAAAATGCCATATTGAAATAATCACGTATATCTTTGAAATATTATAACACATTGTTGCAATATTTTATTTTGTATGTGATATATTTATAAAGCAATTATCCAGAAAGAACCTTATTTAGTTTCAGAACATTTTCCAATAAACAACTCAATTTGACCAAAAATGCACTTAAAACAACTTAAATTTCCTGCGACGTTATATAAAATATTAGAACAATTTGAGCTGTTTAAATCTTAGGCATATTTAATGCAAATAATTAGCCGAAATCAAGATTAAACGTTCCGCTCATAATTCAAAGCTCCATAATTATTAATCAACTATAGGCAAATTTACATTACATAAACAAATAGACACAAATTTCCGTCATTCCAGCATTTCCGTCAGTTCAGCATAATTTCAAATAATTCTGCAAAGCACTCAACATGGTCACGGCTGGTTGGCGTAGCGACACAGTAGTATGCGCTATGTGAAATCTATCTATGCTGAATATATGCATAGACGGCAGTAACATTGGTTCAATCTCTAATTACGTTTATGCAATGTAAAGTGTATAAAGGTTGTATGAGTATTTGTTCGGGGCACTCCTAATTCTAGGTAATTGTTATAATAAATATGTATATATTATGTAAATAAATGTTGTATTGAATATGTAAATAATCAGTCGACATGACAATTTTGATCGAAAATAAAAATGTTGAAGTCAAAGCAGCCTCATTTATAAATTTAATATTAGTTTAATAACCCAGAAAATTCCAGTAAATTAAATACCTTTACAAGTTGGAAATCTAACAAAACAATATTGTATTCCAGATTGCTGTTTGACATTTCTCTTCAACTTATAAAATTGAAGGTAGTAAGGTGTTTCTTTTTTTCATTGATGTAAAGTCAGTTTGCCTAGTCTCTCTGTAAAATCTTATCATTAGTATGTTTTAGAATAAATTAAACACAGTTATTAGCCTAAGGTACAGTACATTGCTAACAGTAATAATTATCTAACTTCTACTTCTGTGCGATAATTTATATGTTCAAGATTTTATTCAATGAAGAACTGTGTGTCATTAAAAAAAGGATCAGAAACCTAACAAAGTCACTTTTGACTATCGCAGTCAAGTTGTGGGTATAAATGGTCAATTCTCCTGTTCCAGAATTATCAACAAAGGTGTACCGCGAGGTTCGGTTACAGGGCGTGTGCTTTTTTGTCATTTATACAATGCCCGCCCATCAAGCAAATAATCGAAAAGAGCAATCTAAACTACAGGTACCACAAATATGCTGATGATCTTCAATTGTATGTTTGTTACAACCCTGCATTGATCCCGCTGATCCTGAATATACCGCTCTAGCTGTCAACAGATTACAATCATGTATTTCGAGATGATAGAATGGATGTCAATCAATTTTACTTACAGCTTAACAAAGAACAAACTGAACTTCTGAACTTAATGTCACCTTCTCAACATCGCACTTTTGGCACTCGGGCCATACTTATTGACGACATACTGACATACTAATCCCCTTAAAATCTTGTGTAAGAAATCTTGGCGTCGTTTTTAATCAACACCTCACAATAGAGCATGAAGTATCAAGTGTAATCAGGACCTGCCATTTTCAACTTTCAAACATCAGCCAAGCTCGCCAGTTTATATCCACGCATGCTTGCAAAACAGCCATCCAATGCCTTGTTACATCAAGACTTGATTACCGCTATTGTCTTTTTACAGGAATCTCTCAAACACAAGTTAAACATCTGCAGCTGATGCAAAACAAAGCAGCTAGGCTTCTTACAAGGTGCACTCATGGTCATCACATTTTACCAATGCTTGCTGATTACATTGGTTACCTTGTCATCTTAGTGCATTTTCGCCTTCTGATGAACATCTTGAAATGTTTTCACAAGCTTACACTATCTTATCTCCAGGACATATTCACAATTTATCATCCCAACCGACTTTTAAGATCCTCAACTGACAAATTTACACTAGTTAATTTCCCTTTAAAAAAGAAAGTATGGAACCAAACTTTATACCATGCTGGATTGCTGGCCAACCTCTGTGAAATGCATTGCCATTTAAAATCAGAGAGAGTTCCTTTATTAATGTGTTAAAAAAAATATTTGAAGATTTTTCTCTTTGAGAAACACTTCCTTCATGTGTAGTAACTGTTTTGTGTTCATCTTTTATTTCCATGTTTGTACCTTATTGTTGGAATATTTGTGTTTGAAGTGTTCTTTTCTTCTGTAAAGTGCAGAGAGTCTTGGGAGTCTGCGCTATATAAGCACCGTGGAAGTAAATAAGTATCGTCACATAAATATATTTAAAGGTAAACACCGCCGTGCTAGAAGCGGCACTTCTGGTTTTCAATTTTCCCTATTGATTGTGTAAAATCTGTGATGTTATCGATCACACATTTGCTGGACAGAACATAGGGCCTACATGTGCCATTAATCTATCATGTAGGCCTATATGAAATCGCATATGGAAGTCTTGTGTTCTATAGAAAATATCTTCAACCGGACGTGACGTCAATAAAAGTAATCAATCACTTTTACTTAGACGAGACTTCCAATTAAAAAATAATAATGTTTTCGATCTCTTTCGAAGTACTCAAATAATGTGCCCGTATTTAAAAAAATCGCTAGGTTCTATTTTCATCGGTGAACGTTTTATGATCTACCAGTGAAAGCTACACTAACAAAACGTTTTGGCAGTGCATCGTAAACAAATATAGGTTAATTTCTGACGTTTTCAATTTGAAGTCTGTACTGGTACATGATAGAAGATGGTAAACAAATTTTAAAAATGATCTTATTTGTGTTATAGTGACTGAAATTAGCCTATGATTTACCATCGAATTAATAACTGAAATGCATACTAACAGAGGCATTTCCTGATTGCGCCAATATATAGGCCTAAGCTGTTCCCACGGTCGTAAGCCTAAGCAATTCCCACGGTCGTAGGCTTAAGCTGTTCCCACGGTCAATCACACGCTCTCAAAATAGTCATACTTGACTCGAACACACAGAGTGGTACTATAGTGCACTATGGTACACTGATTTATTTCAAGTACTTGCATGGCCATAGACAGTGCATTAGATCCAAGTTGTGCACTACATTGATTATTTGGTTTATCCCATTTTTACATCAGATGATTTTCTTAATAAAGCGGAAAATGATATGCAATCTGTTTTCGTTTTTCATTCCTTTTGCATGTAGTTCCTTTATATGTATTTTAAACAATCTGATACGAAACTTTTATTAAAACAATTGACGTTTTGGCGTGCATCGTGTTTATATAGACAAACGGATATAATGCACTGCCCACAGTCATTTGCCCTTTACATTAAATGCGTATTTAAACGCTCTGTCTCAACATTAATCCTCATTTAGACCTGAAGTCTTAGTATATCATCTTCCAACATAAAATAATTATACTCTATTCTATTCACTTCTGTTTGCTTTTCTCGTGACACAAAACATTATTCTATGGACCTTTTCAAATCGAGCTTACCGAACGTCATTTCTTTAATACTTCGACCAATTCAATACTGGGCGAACTTTCCCTTTGTTTCTGAAACAATCAGGTGCAGTTTTGAAAAGGAAATGTAAGCAGCAATGCGCGCACTTATTTCTTTTATGTATAGCACACGTATGATACGTGCGCTTGAAAACATTTTTTGATACGCTTGGACCCATACCGTGCGTGAATTATGCAGACGGATAAGATACCTCGAGTATTTTATTGGTCAATAAGATTCCTCCAGTATACGATTCGTCCATTGTTCGAATCTCGGCCATGTGACATTATTTAAATTAATTATCCGGAAATTGCCGATTCAGATTTGAAAAATATCTATAATTGAGAGTACGATAACTTTGATGATTCGTAATAAAGATGGTACTTTCCTTATTGGTCAATGAGAATAATAAGTTTGAAATTCAATTTGGGTATTTCAAATTGGGTTCCAGATCAATTAGGATCAAAAGAATTCTCACATGTTCACTATTTAAATATTAGTGTTGAAGCTGAGTGTTTATATGCGTATTTAATGCACGGGGCAAAGGACTTTGGCCCGAGTGGAATGACTCGACTTTAGGAGCATCATTCGCGAGTGAAAAGTCCTTTGAGCTGTGCATTAGGTACGCATCTACCTACTGTGGTGTAGCGGTTATCATACCTGTCTACAGACCACGAGGCCCCGGGTTCAATCCTGGGGTGGGTAGACACGCCAGTGCACCACAACTGGTTATCAAAGTCCGTGGACATTGACTTGGTTGTCGAAGTTATGTCTGTCCGTACGTCGTACCTGTGTTCTCGTCCGGGTCGTATTAAGCGTTTCGTGATAGCATTTGTACTATCATAACCGAATACGCAGGCGAAGACCCCGTCATTGTAATTGTGTGTTCAACTCTCTCTATCTCTCGATGGCAAAACATTAATCTTTTATGAAATTTCCGTGATCCTGACCAGGATAGTGTTCAAATTAACCCTATTCAATGTTAAAATTAACATGGTACTTCCTGGTCATTTTGACCAGGAAAAGTGAAAAACATGATTGACCAGAATATCCTGATGAAAATTAGCAGGCTGTGAGTGGGATCCTGGTCACATTTTAACATTTTCCTGGTGAATTTTAACAATTGTGTTTTTAGAATATATGAACTTGCATGACCACTGAATTAATGCTTTAATGTGAGTAGTACGAAAGTGCAGTTTTCAGCAATAAGATTTGACCGCGGCCTTTTCTTAATAAGAGTCACTGACTAGAGACACCCCATGCCTACGTTAATATCAAAAGTCAAGTCAGGTAGCTTCAATTTGTCTGTATCCATGAAAACAATCAGGCGGATATTTGAAAGTGCTATTTACACAGCGACGACTTTACTACAATTTGGCTTCATCCAGCTATTCATTCAAATGAAAAGTGCGAGGTCGTTACCCACTCATGAAATTTCTAACAATAAAACAAGCATAATAAACCTTTGGCACAAAACAATCCTTTTCAATTTCATGAAGAAACGGCTACGAGCGTATTATTATTAATATTATTATTAAAAAGATTTATATAGCGCAAATATTGTAAAATGATACATTCAAGTGCGCTTTACAAACAAATGAACCAAATGATAAAATAAGTTAAGACTATAGTTAATAAAAAGATAAAAATAGACCTAGAACCATTCAAGCTAAAATATCAAATAAAAAGACAAAAGCAATAGGATCAACAATGAACGTAATAAGAAGAGGAATAATCTAAAATGTTAGGAGTAAAATAAAACTTAGCAAGTCAGGTTGTATATGCACTAAGATAGTTAAAAGTAGACATACAAAAATGAGAGCTATAAGATGTAAATATTTATAAAATCGTTAAAAGAATAAAAGGACAAATAATATAAAATAGTCTAAATAGCTAAATACAGTAAAGAATATAGTGCTTAAAACTAAAGATAACACATTCAAGCAGGAGGGACAAAATAATAGAGTTAAGAATTAGTTGCATTGAAGGCAACTGTAAAAAGGTAAGTTTTAAGGCTATTCTTAAAATAAGCAAGGCAAGTTTCACTTCGTAGATTTCACAAGTTTCACTTCGTAGATTTCACAAGTTTCACTGCGTATGCATTTATTTGTTTGAAATTCATCTTTCATACAAGAGGAACTTGCTTGGCTACTGAATTCATCTTTTAATTTCATCTTGTGTACAACTCCTGTATTCCCCAATCGCAGTAAACAAACACTTGACCACCATTGACCTTTAACGTCACTCATGCACTGTAAATATAAACATTGAGTGGATTAATAGATTACAGAACCAATTAATCTCTGAATAATAACTTTGGCTGGTATATAAAATGTTTTTCATAGCAAGGAGGAAAGTGCGACGACGACGAGTGAACACAATTACAATGACGGGGTCGTCGCCTGCGTATTCGGTTATGATAGTAACAATGCTATCACGAAACGCTTAATACGACCCGGACGAGAAGACAGGTACGACGTACGGACAGGCAAAACATCGACAGCCAAGTCACTGTACACGGCCTTTGACAACCAGTTGCAGTACACTGGCGTGTCTACCCAACCCAGGCTTGAACCCAGGCATGCCAGGGCCTCGTGGTCTGTAGAAAGATATGATAACCGCTACACCACAGTAGGATGATCAGGAGGAAAGTAGGGATATCTGCATGATTTTAAGCATATGTTGGGGAGACCGGGAAGAAGTGGGACACAACACATTTTCACTGATTTCAAAAAAAGTGAATAATTTCTCTGAAGTTAATGTCCTTATTATGGACCATATACCGTAAAAATGGCAGATTTTCAGAATCGAGGACTCATTGAAAAGCCAGAAGAAAATGTCCCATTTGTCTCCGGGTGTACGGGTGAAAATGGGACGGGGATTGGGACAAGTGGGGCAATACCATAGGAGATATGGGACAACATTAAAACATACAAATAATATTGATAAAATATCAAGCTAACTAATTATATGTTACACTTAACGTCAACAGTTTAAGCACAAAACTGTTGCAATTCATAAAAGATTATCAAAGATCGTGGATATTGCAAAGTGGGGAGAACTAGGAAACAAAAAGGGGATTGGGACATTATGTCAAAAACATGCCAAAGAACATGCCAACATCTACTGTGAAGTGACATCATGGGACTACAAGCGTGAAGAGTTACTGAAGTCTTTACTTGACAGTCCGGGAGAATCCTGAAGTTTTTGTGTAATAAAAGATACACCAAACTTTGAGCTTCGTATTCATTACACAATCCTTGGAGGCCGCCATTTTACGTAGTGATAACGTGAAGTCAATGGGGATTTTGAATGAGAACGCGGGGAGTATTTTTGATATCAAATGAATATACATTAGATTTGACCGCGGACTTTTCAATTTAACCGTGAACTTTGTGATAAAATAACAAAAGGCTTTCGTTAACGGGTCGTTGACCTTTTGGGCAGCCCTCTCGGTACATGATTCTGTGTCGGCTTGGTCATCGATGATACCATATACATGCATCATACGTTACATTACACAAATACTACCGTGCTTGTAGTAAAAATTCCCAAAAAGAGGCGAAATCGTCATATGTGCACATTACTTTCAAATTTCTTGATTGGTTCAAATTTTGCTGCGCGATTTGTTGTCTCATATTGCAAGGTATATATTTATTTAAAACGCCTTGAAGGTTATTACACGAGTTAGCCCAGTAGGTTACGGCGATCGGTAGCATTTTTGTTTTTCTTATTAAGAGTCGTATGTTCGAGCCCCGGTAGAATCGTTTATTGCGACTTTTGCTTTCATCTTCTTCTTTTTTTCTCAGTAATTTTCATTTGGTGACTATTATTGTAGTATTGTAATACTAATATTTCACTTTCGTTTTCTGACAAACGCTTGGAAAAAAAAAAGGTTTCTCGTCACAGTAACGTAATGCGCTGTGTATGTGACTCGGCAAACACAACGTACATGCTAGTTTCTGGCTGTACAAACCATGGAGTTTTCTTTTAACTCCATGTACAAACAGACAGTGGATCGGATCTTGCGTCCACAACCAGAAGTGACGTCAAAATATCGCATCCCCCAATTTTACCGTATTTTAATAAGACGAGCCTCCCTCTTTAAGATAATGCTAGCACAAAATAAAATGGCGGTCTCTATGGATCTTAATGAATACGAAGCTCCAAGTTTTGGTGTAATTCTTTATTACACCAATTGTCCAGGATTCTTCCGGAATGCTTAAAGAAAAAAACTATCTGTTTGGATTATTACGCTTAATAGATTTATCAACCTTGAGGTTGAACAATAAAACACGTTGAAATTGATCTCGGAAATGTATTTACTTTTGGGAGAGATTTATTTATTCTACAAAAGTAGATATAATATTTTGTATTGATAATATAATAATTCATTGGCGAATAGATCACGTCTAAGTGTCCAACAAAATATCATTTATGTGATTAAATGAACAGGGTTAATAATCATTAGGTGCACAGCGTCCTTCCAGAAGTTCGCAATAATAAGACAATGGTAGAAGAGATGAGATTGTCTCATCGAAGAATTAACAAAAAGTACACAAAGGGGAATCTATAGGGGGCCTATCCTTTCTCTCTCCTCTCTGTCTGTCTGTCTGTCTGTCTGTCTGTATGTCTGTCTGTCTCTGTCTGTCTGTCTGTCTGTCTGTCTGTCTGTCTGTCTGTCTGTCTCTCTCTCTCTCTCTCTCTCTCTCTCTCTATATATATATATATATATATATATATATATATATATATATATACATATATATATATATATACATATATATATATATATATATATATATATATATATATATATATATATTTATATATAATAATATATATATATTAATATATTTATATGTTAAATAAATATTAAAAACATGTTAACTATCAATATTATATGATTCAGCGGATATTCAAAGTTAAAAAAAGGCCCATAAGGTAGGTCGGTGCTTATCCCCGGTTTCATTGGCGTAAGCGGATGAGAGTATGTGACTCGTGACGCCAGTCCATCATTGGTCAATTCCCCAGCAAATGGAGTAAAGTGTCTCTCTCAATGACACAATGCAGCGCTCGTGGCGGAAGTCCAACCCGGTATACCTTTCACATACAATTAGCTGAGTCACTGCACCTCAACTGTTCAACTGTTAGCTGTGGATTTATACGACTTTGCTCATGTGTTTTACTCAATCTGGTGCCCAGCTTCTGTGATTAACTACGCAATGATGTATTGCTTAATTTGTCGGTGTGACAATTATCACGTGATACCTTTTCATTGAAAGAAGGAATCTCGTCACAAGAACATTGCTTGACACAGCACCAGCTATATATTAATGACGTCACTTCCGATGCAGATTTTGATTGACTTTTTTTTTTGGTAAATATAATCTGCCAACCAGAAACGAGCGAAGAAAAGTATTTCAACAAGGCGACACTTTCATTGCCTTTATGAATATACGGGTTCCCTAAGTTTACCATGGATATGAGCGATTTGAATTTTAATATGCGCGGGTGAAATTTCAATATGCGCGGGTGAAATTTCAATATGCGCGGACGATATTTCAATATGCGCGGATGATATTTCAATAGCACGAAGTGAACGCCGCCGTGCTAGTAACGTCGCTTCCAGTTTTCAAATTTTCTTATAAATCAGTGTTGTGATCGATAACATATATAGACCCCTATGTTCGATACGGCGGATGTGTGATCGATTACAGCGCATATTCCTCGTGATCAATAGGAAAATTGAAAAACGGAAGCAACGTTACTAGCACGGCAGCGTTCACTTCTGAATGTATTTATGGAACGATACCATTTCTTTAATTATTGCAAAATATCTCCCGATCAGTAGAGCAACCTTATTTCCCGATTGCAAACTGTTAGCCATAGCAAATAGGCCATGTGACTTTCAGATGAGCTTTCAGCTAGAGCAATGTGACGATCGTCACACCATATTCTTTGCGGTATCTTAAACGTCTACAAATTCCCCCAACAGTTTTTGACTCCCATGTGGGAATTAATTATGTAAACCACGTGTGAAATTGTTGTGACAGGTCATTACAATTGGTGATGTACACCCTTAGTAAATAGCGCCAAAAACAGCTGTTGTGTACTATATCAATGAACTTCGTAAATGAACACTTGAATTAAATTAAAAGCAAATCATTTATAATATATTTTTGTTTGTTTCATTTCAGGAGCACAATGGAAAGACCAGCAGGTGAATCTTCACGTCAACAAAGACTAGCGAAGCAGAATTGATTATGCATCAAAGCAGCTTTAGACAACGGAAGCAGAATTGAATATATACAAACCAGCTTTAGACTACCGAAGCAGAATTGAATATATATATAAAAGATAAAAAGCAAAAACACGCTCATATAGCATTAACAGCAACAGGTATTTTGCCGAAGGATTATTTAAAAGACAGACGTCAAGTACAATTCTTTAATTTCCCAAGTTTGTCTCCGTCTTTGCATAAAATAGTTTGTCTCCGTTTTTATGTAAAGTATTTGTGTTGGATTGTATGCAGAATGAATGTTTCAGTGGGAAATAGCATTTACGATGGATTGACCAAATGTATCGATAATTATCTACACGTATAATACCGCGAACCGACAATAGATATTCATTGTGACTATACGCGAAAACAATATCAATATATAACCTTTGTGGCTATACACGGAAAACAATACGTATCCTTTGTGACTATACCCGAAGTGCTGCAGCTTGGGCTACACTGTTTACATTAAGGACAATGCGTCCTAATTAAAAAAATTGCTTTTCGTTCGTGATATTTACCCTGCGAGTAGATGGAAGCTTACATATAACATTACAACTTATCTAAGCTTTCAGTTTGGGTTGATTGGTTTGTATCAACTAAATAGTAAGCTTGACGTACGTGGATATTCTGGGGTTGGACTTTTTGCTTTATTCAGTTGTTATCGATCATACTTTTCTACACAGATCACGTTGTTGGTTTCGAATAGTACAGGAGTAACAGATAAAGGCAATTATCCGTATAGCCTACAAAAGGATAACAGCGCCACAGCATTCGCGCCACGTTTCTTTATATTACCGTGTGCCCCGTTACATTGTGTATGACGGAAGCCGCAAATCATATATTGCTTAGTTTGTAATAATACACACGATGTCTTTTCTAACTTCAACAACGGATCCTACATTACCACCAGACGGAGAGGATATAAGTCAAATAGACGTCATATCTCCGTCTTTAAAGATAATACAATCACTTATCATAGTAATCGGCTGTGCGATGAATATTGCTTTCATTATCGTCATTTTTAAAGGTAAAAAGATGCGAAATACGGTCAATACTTACTTGCTCAACTTGGCGATAGCAGACACTATTTACCTTGTTGTGAACATGTTTCTAACTTTTACCCAAAATGGGAATGTCATAACTCTGTTATCGTTACTGTCCTTCTTATCTATGTACACGTCTCTGCTTATTGTGACGGCAGTGTCGGTCGAGCGTTACTACGCCGTCTGTAAGCAAAGAGTGTACCGCGCAGGCAACAGGAGACAACGGACTTTAATCATTTCAGCTTCATCCTGGATTATCTCTTTTGTATTAGTTATTGGCTTAGTGCCAAAATTTTATCAACGTTTCCAACAGAATTTTGAAACATTCAGCAGAGTATTCCAGTTATTTATATGCGTGGTGTATTTTGGGTTGTTTGCAGTGTGTTTTACATCGTATACACGCATTGTATATAAGCTTAAATTTCAAGCCGTTCCCATTAACAATTCTACCACATCACGTGGTAAAACCACTGCAAGGGAGGCAGCGGCACGGATGATTGTCGTCAATGGCGTCTTCTTCTTCATGTTAACAGCACCAGCGTTCTCAGCTGTCCCACTTGGATATATTTATGGGACAAATGCAATGTTTCAGACTGCTCTCCCGAAGGTTATAGTCACTTTTCTATTGTTAAACGCCGCTGCAAACTTTTTCATCTATCTCTTTTGCAATGCTAATTATCGCGCTGCTTTCAAGGAGGCATTCTGCCACCGAGATAACAATAAAGACTGCATAGCAACGGAGGAATACCAGCTGAACCTACGTCAGAGCAAATGCCTAGCAACAAAATCTCACATGTCAAATGCGGATACATGTTCTCCTTAGCTATTTCAGGATACACTGTACCATAAAAATGATTTCAAAACCATGGCACAACGAAGGTTTAACTAAGTACATCTTTATACGTATGCTGGAACAAATAGCTACAAAAGTACATCTTCAGAAATGAAATAGGATGATGCACACTCTGAAGAAAAAACAAATGGTCACATTTTGACCATAAGATGGTCAAATCTGCCCGACCCATCTTTGGTCAAAATTGAAAAACACATTTGACCACAATATGGTCGAATTTGTCCATAATTACCCTATTATGGTCAAATTTAACCATGTTATGGACGATTAATTTTGTGCACAGTTAGTCTGGCTTTGGTTAAATGTTGCCTTTCCTTTGAGAGTGCAGAAACAATTAAAAAAGCTATTTTTACAGGGATATATAGAATATTGCTACAAATAACGATTAGCTAAAGAAGTATATCTTTACACGTATCCACAACAAATAGCTACAGTACAACATCGTCATAAAGGAAACAGAATAATGCAAAATCAATTTTGGAAATTTATAGGCAGATAGTAGTAGTGCTATGAACACAACGTTTAGCTGGCGAGGTACATCTTTGCATTTATACCACAACAGATGCAAAACTACATCTTTGTTAGTTTATAAACAAGAATTATAATCAGGCAGCAACTATTTGGGAAGTTTTTTTTTTCTTTGAGTGATGTGCCACAGCAAATAGCTACGGCACTACATCCATCTGTATATGACCAGAATGGCACTACATCCATCTGTATATGACCAGAATATATGCATATGTCTTAATGGACCAAAAATACCTTACTAATTTTTCACAGATTTTGTTTGCCCTGCTTCAACAAGATAAACATGCACTCCAGAAAAGGAATGGTCAAATGTGTCCATACTTACCATATTATGGTCAAATTTGACCCTCTTGTGGTCGTTCAATTTTAACCAAAATTGGTTCGGTGCAGAGTTGACCATGTTATGGTAAAATTTGACCATTTTTTTTTAAGAAGACGCCTGTCCACTTAGTTATATTGTAATATTTGTGTCTGAAAAGAAGCACTTTAACACTTGGGTAAGATGGAACGTCATTTTAAATTTTAGATTTTGGTAATTGATTGCGAGAAATCTGTGATGTTTTCGATAATACTTGTAGACCCCGGCGGAGTTGTGATCGATAACAACGCATTATTCTTGCGATCAATATGGAAAATTGAAAACCGTAAGTGACGATACCAGCACGCCGGCGTTAACTTTTGGGTGTATTTATGGAACGATACATTTCTTTTAAAGTCAGGTAGAGCTTACATGCATTCCAATATCCATCACTTAAAATCAGGTTGTAATTATATGAGTTTCAGCAGTCATCAATTCCATTCAGACTATATGTATATCAGTGTAATCTGGTGATACATGTGCCTTTTGGCGTCCATGACGGCTGGGCGACAGGAGTACGTTATCGTATCAAGAACAAGTACTAGATTACATGATATATTTTGTCATGGTTGTGAGTTTTCTCCATATTTGATTTTTATTGTTTTGTTTATTTAGAAGGAAATTAATTTAAATTGCCCCGGAGTGATGTTATGAAAACTCTTTAACGAACGTTTCTTATTATGTAGCTATGTATAATTTAAAGATTTTTCTTAAAGAAGATTTCACACCAATAAATTAATACGTCACTTCCTTGGGGTAATTAATTTGCTTGTCGGTTTTGTGAATATTTCAACCAATCGGAAACGTTGGATTGTATGGATGTTGGATGTGTATGTATCTCTACGATAACACGTTGTTGACCTTTAACTAGTTCATGTACCGAAGAGTACACTGATTGATTTAATCCAATGGCGTTAAATCTCATCGTACCAAAATGTGTCATTTAAAGAAAAGGTATCGCCTCATGAAAAAAGAAATATTCAGAAGTGAACGCCTCCGTGCTGCTAATGTCACTTTCGGTTTTCAATTTCTTCTATTGATAGCGAGAAATCTGGAATGTTATCGATCACACATCTGCCGTACCGAACATACGGGCCTAATGTGTCATCAATAACATCACACATCTCCTGCAATCAGTAAGGAACATTGGAAGCCGGAAGTGACGATCCCAGCACGGCGGCGTTCACCTCTGAAATTATTTATGGGACGATACCGTTCCTGTAAGCATCTCTTTGTAATTATATCATTTAAGACAATATGACTCCATGAGACGTGGGCTAAAATCTTCCTGAGAGCTACATTGCACATCAACCCATTTTGTATAGTCATTCATGCATGTTTTTTATACTGAAAGCAGCTGTGTTGACATTTTAACTCACATGATTATTGTGCCAAGTAAAGCGCAAGCAAACATGAAACTGTTTACATATTTCACCGCCGATGTTGTTATATATTTTTTATCTTAAGTCTACAAAAAATTTTTTTTAGTTAAATGGATGTTTATTACATGTAGGTATTTGATTTAATTACATATCGTGTAAACTTTCAAGGAGAATCTATGGAAAACGTCTATTTAACGAGAAATATTAGGAGGAGTGTGACAATGGGAAATGAAAGCTAAATGGTTTCCGTAACTTATCAGAAAAAAGAGGATGAAATAATCCTAAATGAGATCCAGCACTCGACTGCCGCTCCACGTGATAAGGAGGTTAAGCTGTGTCGCAATAATTACCCATAATGCAGCTTTCGTATTCCAATATCTTTAACTAAACAAAGTCCATAGTTTTCCAAGATACTTAGTTCCAATAACAAGTTTTCATATTGTATTGTTATTAGTTCCATCCTACATTTTAAGCGCATATTGGAATCCCAGCAACCTCATTTGAGAGTAAATGAAAACAGGATTATGTTCTTGTGATTCGTCCGTACCCAGTCCTCAACATTTTTTTCAAATCACAAAAATGGACTAAGCGTCAGATATCTCTTGGGATTGTTGGATCAAACTTGCATTCGGAAATTAATTCGTGGACTTCTGTTTTGAGTTGATTTCCTGAGTAATATTCCTTCCCTTTTTTTTTTTTTTTTTTATATAATAATTTCAAATATTGCACCTCTTAAGTGAGATCATGGATTTTCCCCGAAGCCTGACCCCCACCCTTACCCCCATAGAAGAAGTATCTCATATACACACAAAAACACAAGTTACAAATTTGTACATTTTTCTTAAATGTTCAGCTAGGGCACAATTTTCTCTGCCCCGTTTAGCTGTAGTTTTTGGAAACAAAAAGTGGGATTTCCAGAATGTTTTAGTATATTTTCAACAGCAGCTTCAATGTTCGTCATTGGTAAATGTTAAAAGTTTTTTAAACACGTGTTAATAGTGTGTGCAAAGTGACACAGTAATGTTCCTGAGAATTAAATTTTGTCATTATTTTTGTAAATGTAAATGTCATAATTGTTATACATGGTCACGTGATGTTGGTTGGTGAATATTCTAATTTCTACTTCTATAAGTAAGTTGACAAATTAATTGTAAGCTTTAATATCAAACCAGTGAGGGACATGATTTAACTTTAAGGATCCTTATTGAAGCTAGAACAAATCAGAGGCTTGGGAAGCGGGGCGGCGGGAAAACTTCCCCTCTGAGAAGATTTCACCTTCCCGGTTAAGCCTTCTTCCCTGGTACGCCTTCTTCCCGGTTACGCCTTCTTCCCGGTTGGTACTCGGTAAAATCATTATTATGGGGTGTTATTCAAATAATAGTGGTAAAGTTGAAAGAAAATTTTAGACAATCTACGGAATTTTCCGAAATCTTTCATTATACTATCATAAGAACCTGCCTGAGTGATTTCTAAAATGAAGACTTTTTTTTTTTGTCGGAGTGCAAACGAAGGTATGGAATCAGATCTGGGTTCCCACTTAAATATGGCAAAATTGGTCGTTTTGAAACATATTTGGCCGGTAAACTTTTTCAGTACCGGCCAAATTTCATTTGGCCGATTTTAGCCGTTTTGAATATCTTGCTAAACCAAAATAGGGTGTCTTTAATCTATTTTAAACTCATAACAAAATTACTCACATTTTAGCATTTGTGATATCAGAGCGTTGAAAGTCCTAATATACAGTGAGATAATAAATATGTTTTGTTTCTATTTGACTTTGTGAAACTTTTGTTTAAAGGAGTGAACAAAAAAATATCTTTAATTTGTGTTTTATTTTATTTGGATCTTTTTTCAATGATTTAGTTCATTGGAAACTGATTTTGACGTTTTTTGCCCGATTTGGTCGATTTTCAATGGCTATTAGGCCGGTAAATTTGCAGACACGGTAATCCTGAATCAAATGTGTTATTCTTAAAATGGAATGCTGCTATACTTCATGAATTTTGCCCTACATTGAGAAAAGGCTTTCTTGCGCCATATTGGTATTCAATCTATTTTTCATACGCTTATTCACAAGCGTAGCAGGCAGGAAAAGTTTCCCTCAACTTTCACCGCTGAAATGGCATGGAAGGCGCGATAATCAAAAAGAGCCTACTTGACGTGACGTCACTTTGGTCAAAACATCAAGAGAAATAATCGATTATGCGTGAACTTCAAGAGACTGCATGGTGCGACCCTTTTTTGACGAAAACATCCATTATTCAAAGCATAAAACGGTTTCGGAATATACTAGGCCTACAAATATATCTAATATTACTTTCCCCCTCTTCCAGTCTATTGAGACAGAAATAAAACACGTCAATTCCTATTAATGTTATGTGTTGTATATCATTCAAATGAAAATTTGATTTACTACAAACAAACAAAATGTTTCAAAAACATGTACAGCCTGGGTACATATTATTGTCTATGTGTATATACAAGCTTGCAGTTAGGCTGACAATTTGAATTAACAAGTAACCATTTGTATTAATATATGTATGTTTTGTCGCGTAATCAGTGTATTAAGTGTTACACACTTAAAGGCAGACCATAAAGTCTGTCGGAATTCGGTTAGAACTACGGGTTTCTCGCTACACATCAACAAGTCCAGTTAAAGGTGCATTAGAAGAAAACGTGAGCTGACAATTATCATGGGTCTCACAAATTACCATCGCTTAATTCTCGCACATTAAAGACAATAAGCCATTTATGAATATCCATGGCGGTAAGGTTTTTGCTCCAATCAGGGTCTCCAATTTTTTCTTTTGATTGGGGAAAGTTTTATTGGCATCTTATGAGATTTGATAATCATTGTTAATTCTGAGCCCATCAAACGCAATGAGGATCTGTTAATGAATATTTATGAGGGTCATGATGAGGTTATAATGTTGGTTATGAATGGTTAATTATGTATCATGTACAAGGAGCTTTCGCTTCTAGTCATCCCTATTATATCATCGATTGTATTCAAGTTTAGAACTGGTCCAGCCTAAAAAATGTGGGTTTAGGCCGACCTGCTAAGTTAATCAGAAAATCGTAATCTGTATAAAATTTGCATAAACAAGTCGAGTATGCAGACTATAAATTCAACAAGTTGTAATATAGTCGATTTTAAAAACAATATTGATGCATTTTTTGGCGACTTCATGATCTTTATTTTAATTTTAGAGCAACTTGGATTATATTGTCTGTACACGGTCATAATAGACCATTTAGCTAAAGTTATTCTCCTAAATCATTACTTGATATCTATTCATATCTCAGCAGGCCAAAAGTGATCTTTAAAGATTGAGTTGTGCGCAGACTCACTCAGGTGTATTTCTGAGACCCATTTTAATCGCTCACCACTTTTAGATCTTTTTCTCCTTTAAGAAAAGAATAAATTGACTAACACGCTTTTTGTGTCATGGTTCACTTATGTAAGATATTGTACAAACTTCAGTTACTTCTTGTCCGTTCTTTCAAGTGTTTGATAATAAATTATTTTATAACCAAACAAAGATTGTTTTTCATTATTTTCTTTAAAAAAGAACTGAAGTGAACATCACTTATGATCGCCAGCTAATAGACATTCTAAAACCGAGCTTATTCCAACGTGATTTCTCAGGAACTTCAACCAATTAAATGTTGGGGGAATTTTTCCTTTGTTTCCCAACCAGTCAGGTGCAGTTTTGAGGAAGAAATTGTAAGCAGTAATACACGCACACGTATTACCTTCATGTATAACGCCCGTCTGATATGTGCGCTTGAAAACATTTTCCCATACGCTTGGTACCATACCGTGCGTGAATTGTGCAGACCGCCAAGATATACCCCAGTACTTTATTGGTCAATAAGATTCCCCCAGTATATGATTGACCCAATATGGACACGTGAATCTCGGCCATGTGACATTGACTAGATTGGTTTTCCGGAAATTATCGATTCAGATTTGAAAAGGTCTATTGCTTAAATTGCTGAAAAACTCAAATTATACAGAAATATTCATTTCAATATCATTTGCAAAGTATACAACTTTAAAATTACAGAATTTGAAATGCAAAAACAATAAGAACAAATAACGACTGAACTTATCAGCAACAGTTTAAACAAGAAGTCAATCCACGAAATTGCTGACCTTTTCGCTGTGCCACATATAATATGTAAAATGAATAAAAGTTTTCGAGGAAACATGACATAAGATGTATCACTTCATATCAATTACTTGACACCTTTAAATGACATGTCCCATTATGTGTGGGACACAACCCTACACGATCGTCCAACCTACCAAGTAAAGCTACCTACAAACCAAGGATGAATACAACAGCAAATATGTTTTTCCAACAAAATACAAAACAAAATTTACCATTAATATTTGACCTCTGACCTTTTAGCGACATGTCACATCTTTCCCAAGACACAACTTTTCACCATACTTCATCAACCCACCAAGTAATTTGCACTTGCGTTATTTGCATAACGGACGATCAACCAAAATTTACCATTTTTAATCAATTATTTGACCTATGACCTTTAAATGACATATTCCATTATGTGTGAGACATAGCCTTGCATCACCCTCCACCAACCCATCAATTAACAAACTCCGGACACCAACCTATCGAGGATCAATGAAATAGCAATAACGGTTTTCCAACGAAATGATGCACAACATTTACCATTATTATTTGACCTCTGACCTTTAAATGACATGTCACATTTTTTTGGAGCAGAACTTTACATCATCCTTCATCAACCCGCAAAGTAACAACCCAATTGCATTTACGGTTTTTCCATAATACGCGATTGACCAAAATTTACCATTTCAAATTAACTATTTGACCTCTGACATTTGACCTTTAAAAGACATATTCTATTTTGTGCGAGACACAACCTTGTATCACCTTCCACTATCCCAACAAGTATCCACCTTACATCACTTACGGTTTTTACAGGAAGCACAATACACCATTTACCATTTTTAAACAATTATTTGACCTTTGACCTTTACGGTACATGACCCAACATGTACGGGAAAAAAGTTCCCATCACCCTTCACCATCCCTCCAAGTTTCAACTTGATATCTTGTACAGTTTTCTCTGTTCGCGCGACACAAAATTTGGTATTTTTTATCACGACTTGTGCGTGCACAAAAGTGAGTATACTACCGGCGATAAAATAATCATGGTCACTGCGCATGTCCTAATCTCCTGATCGGACCGGACTGTTTAGAACAATACTTAATCACGCAGCTTTAACCACGCAAGCATCACGGCACAGAACACGTACCGTATTATTACCAGGCAGAATGCAGTAGAACCCAAATTACGTGATGAAATTGTCACATTAAAGGTCAATGTGATTAATATGTTGCGGCCTACATTTCATTCTTAAACGATTACTGATTGGCGCACTTCTACAAGTGCACATTGCACCAATCAAAGCAAGTGATCTCCACGTTAGAGATGATATACTGGCCTTTAAGGCATACGTACAAGGGCACACAACACATTTTATGAAATTAATGCAATTTTTTTAGCAAAGTTTCATATCATAAAGCAAATTTGTAAAAGCCGCCTTAGGTTTATTTTTCACGGTAAGTTGAATCATTCATTAAACATTCAAATCACACAAAAGAATCAGTCTTGTTGAAATGGAATCAATAGCAGTTGATTGTAAATTCATGTTGGAAAGTCATATTTTCGCGAGGCAAAATTTAATAGAACTACTCAATAAATCATATCGGTTCCAAATAAATTGATATAACTATACTGTATTGTTCATACTGGCTTCAGACAGAGATAATAGGACTACTTAATTATTCATATTGGTGTCAGTTAAAAGTTAATATAACTACTGAATTATTTATATTTGTTTTAGCTAAAAGACTTAAAAGGATTGCTTTATAAGTCATATTGCTTGTAGTAAACGTTGATTATAGTACTACTTAATATATCATATTGGCCCCATTGGTTTGATTGATGCAAAATGTATTGAAGAATGCAGAACATTCCCCTCCCCCACCCCAGCCCCTCCCTACCCACACACACACAAAATAAACAATTGTTTTAGTCAAAAGAATAAAAGTGTATACAAATGATTCCAATATCAGAATCCTAACCACCACATGATTATGATATCATAACCACCATAAGATTCCACTATCAGGATCATAACCTCCACACGATTCCACTATCAGGATTATATCCACCACATAATTCAACTACCAGGATCATAACCACCACATTATTCCATTATCAGGTTCCTAAGCACCATATGATTCTACTATCAGGATCATAATTACCACATGATTCCAATATCAGGATCATAACCACATATGATTCCACTATCAGGATCATAGCCACCACATGATTCGCACTATCAGGATGATAACTAAAACAAATTCCACATCAGGATCATCACCCCCACGTGATTACAATATCGGGATCATAATCACCACATAATTACACTATCAGGATCAAACTCCATATGATTCCACTATCAGGAATCTAACTGCTACATGATTCCACTATAACGATCATAACCACTACATGATTACACTATTAAGATTTTAACCACAACATGATTTGACTATCAGGATCATAACCAACACACGATTCCAATATCAGGATCATAAACACTACACGATTTTACTATCAGGATCAAACCCCATAGCATTTCACTATCCGGATACTTACCGCTACAATATTCCACTATCAGGATCATGACCACCATATGATTCCACTATTAGGATCATAACCACCACAGGATGACACAATCAGGATTATAATTACTACATGATTCCACTATCAGGGTAATAATCAGCATATGATACCTGTACCAGGATCATAACCATCACATGATTTCACAATCAGGAGCGTAACCACCACATGATTCAACTATTAGAACCATAAACCCCACGTGATTTCCCCTTCAGGAACCTAACACCCACATTATTCTAATATCAGGAACATAACCACTATTTGATTCCAATTTCATGATAATAACCACCATACGATTCCACTATCAGAAACATAACTTTCACACGATTCCACTATCAGGATCATAAGCACAACATGATAACACTATAAAGATTATGACCACCACATTATTCAACTATCATGATCATATCAACCATATGATTCCATTACCAGGTTCCTAAGCACCATATGATTTCACTCTCAGTATCATAACCACCACATGATTCCACTATCAGAATTAAAACCTCCACATGATTCGACTATAAGTATCATGGCCACCACATGATTCCACTATCAGGATCATCACCACCACGTGATTCCATTATCAGGATCATAACCACCATATAATTTCACTATCACGATCATAACCACACATGATTCCACTATCAGGATCATAACCACTACATGATTGCATTATCAGAATTATCACCCCCACGTGATTCCAATTTCGGGATCATAACCACCATATAATTCCACTACTAGGATCATAACCATCACATGATTTCATAATCACGATCATAACCACCACATGATTCAACTATTAAGACCATAAATCCCACGTGATTTTACCCTCAGGAACCTAACACTCACATGATTCTAGTATCTGGTTCATAACCACTATATAATTCCAATTTCAGGATCATAACCACCATAAGACTCCACTATCAGGATCATATCCATAACATAATTCAATTATCAGGATCATATCCACCACATGATTACATTATCCGGTTCCTATGCACCATATGATTCTACTATCAGAATCATAATCACCACATAATTCCACTATCATGATCATAACCACCATATGATGACACAATCAGGTTCATGACCACCACATAATTCAAGTACAAGGATCATAGCCACCACATGATTCCACTCTCAGGATAGTAATCACGATATGATTCCACTACCAGGATCATAACCACCACATAATAAGACTATTAAAATCATGACCACCACATGATTCCACTATCAGGATTATAACCATCACGCGATTCTACTATCAGGATCATAACCATCACATGATTCCACTATCAGAATCATAACCCCCACATGATGCTACTATCAGGATCATAACCACCACATGCTTTCACTATCAGGATAATAATCACGATATGATTCCACTACCAGGATCACAACAATCACATGATTTCACTATCACGATCATAACCACCACATGATTCAACTATTAAGACCATAACCCCACGTGATTCCACTATCAGGATCCTAACACCTACATAATTCTACTATCAGGATCATAACCACCATAAGATTCCACTATCAAGATCATAACCACCACATAGTAAGACTATTAAAATCATGACCACCACATAATTCAACTACAAGGATCATAACCATCACATGATTCCACTATCAGAATAATAATCACGATATGATTCCACTATCAAGATCATAACCACCAAATAATAACACTATTAAAATCATGACCACCACATAATTCCACTATCAGGATCATAACCATCACATGATTCCATTATTAGGTTCCGAACCACCATGTGATCCCACTATTAGGATCATAACCACAACATGATCCCACTATCAGGGGCATAGCCACTGCATGATTCCACTATGAGGATCATAAGCACTACATGATTCCACTATCAGGATCATAACCACCACATGATTCCACTATCAGGATCATAATCACCATATGATTCCATTATCAGGATAAGCACCACATGATTGATTTCACTATCAGGAACATAACCATCACATGATTCTAGTATAAGGATTCTAACCATCGCATTTGCCACTATCAGGATAATATCCAGCATAAGGCTCCACTATCAGGATCATAACCACCACATGATTCCACTATCAGGATCATAACCACAACATGATTCCACTATCTGCAACCTAACCTCAACGCGATTCTACTATAAGGATCATAACCACTGCGTGATTCCATTATCAGGATAGTAACCACTATCTGATTCCACTTTCAGGATCATAACCATCACATAATTTAAATACCAAGATCCTAACCACCATATGATTCCACTATTTTCGTCCTACCCATTACATGATTCTACCTACCACAAGATTCCACTAACAGTATATTTACTACCACATGATTCCACTATCAGGATCCTACACCATATGACATTTTTTCTTCTTTTCAGAATCACGATTCTTTTTCGGATTTTCTTAAAAACATGATAATTACTTTTCTATTTTACCGAGCTTTGATCTCCATTTTCACTCATAATATAGGAATGTTCTACTTTTCGTGTGCATGTTCCAATGTTCCTGCACCCGTGCACGTTTTCAAAGCAAGTATGTGTTTTTACGCAAACTGCTTCGACGCAATTAACCTGCTTTTTTCATCAACAATTTTGAGACCTATTTCGTTAAAATCAGCATATATTTGCGGACGTATTTGTTTACTTTCGGTAATGAGGGACTTTCCACACCCACACTTTTCAGTATTAGGACTCCCCCTCCGCCCCCGCCCTCCCCCTTCCCTTCTTCTACCACCACCACCACTAACAACCACCAACAGCGCTCGCTGCGCTTACTCAATGCTTACCTCGCAAAGTTTTAAGATTCCTTAAATCTTCGGCTCCCACAACCCTGGAATCTTCGTTTTTCCTCTTTTGCCCTGCCGCACAGAATAGGAGAAGTCACAAATGTTCCGATCAATAAATCTCCAATTTGTTTCCAAGCTGCCAAGTGTTCGATTCAAGGTTAGCCTAGCCTATAACCCAAATCTTACTCTAACCCATGTATAAAGAAGTAATTAATCATTAGTAATTAATTATACATTTATATGACCTATACTAACCAAGAGCGCCGGAACGGGTCGGACAGGTGGGGCATATGACCCACCAATAATCATTGTTTTTTTTCATAAGCTTTCTTTGTTATAATTGCGTTCTAAATTATGGTTAATTTTCTTAATTTCCAGCTGATTATTACTCAATATTTAATTTTCGAATGAATTATGTATTTTTCAAGTCAAAATTGTGTAGCTTACCTACACTAAATCATTCTATGATTTTGAATGTTCATAAAGACAAACTTAGACAAAATGGATATTATCAAAATTGTGACAGAATTTAGTTTTGTAAATGACTCAAGAATGTCATTATTTGGCAGATTCAGTGAAAACATTTTTCTCAAACTGGTTGTGAACCTCATGTCTTCTTATAAATTATAAAGTTACTATAATAGTTCTCAAATAGCATTCAGTATAAGTTTGAAAAATTATCTTTAATCACTTCACTTGATGTAAATCTTAGTCTGTAACAATTGTCAGTCGATGACAATGATATATGAAGTTTTTTTTTTTTTTTTTTTTTTCAAATCCTGATATTAATCAAGGTTTTAAAATGCTAAAGACAGGAAAATTGCATTTCCTGGCACCATTTTTTTTAAATATACCTTGGGGGAGGGGGCCAAACCTCCCGTCTTCTTGCCCCACCAATCGAAATCCCCTACCGGCGCCCTGCTAATCAGAGGCGTAGGAAGCGGAGCAGGGGAAAATTGCCCCTGAAAAGATTTCACCTTCGCAGTTGTATGCTTTCTACTCAGCTGGGATGTGAAATTAGGAAATTATTAACATAACATTAAAACTTATGTAAAATTATTGAATATTTTGGTAAAATTTTTCGAACATTGGCCAAAATTTTCCGAAAACTGGCAAAATTCTTTCAAAAACTGACCAAAATTACTCGAAATTGAAGGAACTTTTTTGAATGTTAAGGAAATGTCTCAGAATTGAAGAAGATTTCCCGAATAGCATCGACTTTTAATGGAATCTTAATTTACCAGTGTTATTTTTCCACTTGTCCCCCTCTCCTTGAGAGTCGACCCTTCCTACGCCCCACTGTAAACTGAACTGAAAGTACATTTAAACACTTGAGATTTAGCCAGAGCCAAGAAAACAGGGCCCGCATGTATCCCGAATTATAGGTTTGAACATAGCTAAATCCACTCGGGCCATTACGCTCATAGGGCCGGTGCTTATCCACGGTTTCCATGGTGCAAGCGGATGAAAGCACATAGAATTTCTCAAAAGTGATAGAAAATTCTCGAAAATTGAAAAACAATTTTTGCGACATGAAACAAAGTGCACGAAAATGGAAGCAAATTACACGATAATAAAGGAAATTGAATTATTAAAGGAGATTTCCCGAAAATTGAAGAATTGCAGAAGAAAAGAAGCCACGGAATCTGACTCTTCCAAATCAATTCGTTAGGCCTTCATTATTTGGGGTACAAAATGATACTTAGTCCCCTGTAAAATTATTGGGGTGCCACGGCCCGAGCCAACCCCTCCCCCTCACCTTCTTACGCACTTGGATTTTAACAAAAGTTACATTCAAACTTACACTTCGTTCGACTAAAACGACATAGACTTTCTGTTGATTTTTATTTCACCCGTTGGAAATACATTGATTATTTTGTTGAATAAAATATTAAATGCCCACAGCACAAATATTAACTTTTAACTATTTGCATAATTAACATGTTTAGAACTATTTGCCTGGCACACCAGCTGTATATCTTGCCTAAACACGGTCTTGTCACAGTATAGTCAGAGATTAAAGTATATAAATATATTAAGATATACATAATTACATTTTTTTTTCTTTAGGGCATAATTTACGACCAATGTTGTTAAATATTGACAGCTCACTGTATACCAAAGAAGACTCGGGTGTTGAACCTGACCTTCTTTTAAGAATTACACTTGATTACTGTACGAAGGTGCATAGAGCTTTGAAAGGCTGTACGCTCTGGATCTGGATAACACGCTTGGTTGAGCCAACCATGCAGGATAGGTGTGCGTATGGGAGGTACTGTATATGCATCTTGTTAGCTTATTAGGTGCTTGATGACTATATTTATAAATTGCTTTGGAACGTGAATGGTAGTTATATTGAAGGAAAGGTATCGTCCCCTAAATACATTCAGAAGCGAACGCCGTCAGATGGTAACGTCACTTCCGGTTTTAATTTTTCCGTATTGATTGCGAGAAATCTGTGATGTTATTGATAACAAATAGAGGCCATTATGTGCGGTCCTGCGGATGGGTAATCGATAACATCGCAAATTTCTTGCAATCAATAAAGGAAATTGAAAACCGGAAGTGACGTTACCAACACAACGGCGTTCACTTTTGAATGTATTTATGGGACAATACCATTTCCTTAAATGGTAGTGAGTTTCAGTCTTTGACTGTTCTGGATATATGAAGCTGTACTTAAAGCAATCTGTATTTGGCTGTGGTCAGGTGGTAGTTGATAACAATTGGGATGTTGATTCCGTGACGGACGTCGGACCAGTGTAAAAGTAAATTTTGCCCCCTCCCTTTCCCCTTCTTCCATTAAATTTTGGCTCCCGGTCCTTATTTCCCAGAAAATTTGGCCCCCAGACAATTAAGACGTAGCCATCCAGTCAGTTTGGTCCCCCTTATAGTAAAAACTGTCCACTAGGAAATTTGGGCCTTTCCCTTCTTTTCTAGGAAATGTGGCCCTTATTTCCTAGAAAATTTGGGCCCCAGACAATTAAGCCATAGTCATCCAGTAAATTTGGTCCCCCTCATAGTAAAAACGGTCCACTAGGAAATTTGGGCCCTGGCCCTTCTTTCCTAGGAAATTTGGAGACAATAACTTGTCTCCCTTTTGCAAGAAAAAGCCCTTCTTCTCTCTTCACAGTAAATCTCACTGCTGTTTTGCGTAAAGCACACTTTTTTTCTTTAGGGTATCCCGATGAGTACTGCCCAGATCGAAGAAAAGATTATATTTGTGTTTTTACCGAAGAGCTTACTGGAAGCTATTTTCTGTTCGTGGGCAAATTTTACGAGTACAACGGTGCTGTATTCCGTACAGAAATCTTACTAACTTAATTAACAAAATTAATTGAGGGAACCATACAGACACACCAGTATATTACCTAGTAAAATCATTTAGGTGGGGACCAAATTCACTAGACATTTCTTAGGAAATAAGATCCGGGGGGAAGGGGGACAAATTTACGGGGAGAGGGCGGAGGGGGGGAATTTAAATTTACTATCACACCGGCTGCAGGAAGTCATCAACCGGTGCCGGGCGAGGAGGTTCCTGTCTTGCCTTGGATAGAATGGATCATTTGTTTGCAGTTCTACTAGTTATAAGGGGATCCAACCTAGCTCTTATTGATAGTTGATACACTGCTGTCTGAAATAGTCATTGTTAATGTTTCCCTTTGAATTCTTTAGTACAAAGAATTTGTATGCGTTAAGAAACACTCATTATAAAGTTTGATAAAAAGCATGTTAAATATCCAAGTTAAATATCATCCTATTGGCAAACTTAAATATAGAGTATGTGCACCGACGTCATCTGCGCACGGTGCAGGAAATCATCCAATCACTGGTCAAGGATCAGTAAACAAACAAAGAGCGCACAGCAAAATAAGCTCTTGGTTTGCCTACGTTTTGGCATCTTTCATATTAAAACTGAACTAAACAAAACTGCTAAAATGAAACTATTCCCTATTTTTTCGGGCAAAGCCGATTGAAGTTCAGGCAAAATTATCACATAGATATTGATATAAAAACAACGTTGAAATTCTTTAAGAGTAAGGTTTTTGCAAATATTCTTTAATTTTGCGAGGCAAATCCAAGTGACGTTCAGGGAAAATTACCCCAAAGATATTGAGATGAATATAAAACTGCTTCTATGTTATCTAAGGGTCAAAGTATTCCAGCCTCCATATCTTTTTTGTTTTGTTTGTAATTGTTTCAAATTATGTAACAATTTATAGCCATTGTAAAGTAGCATAACCAGAATAAAAATATGAGGGTTCTACAGTCTTAGTTAAAGGTAAGGGCAGAATGGTGCGGTGGGAGGGGCCGGAGAGGGGAAGGGGGGGGGGGCATATTATGATGAAGAAGTTTTTAACTATCAACACCAATGTTCGGCAAAATCACTGCAGATGACTCTTCAGTAACTGATTGTGGTATCCTTTTAACATCTGAGTGAGCTCGAGCAGTCGGATGTGAAGCGGATGTCTTGTTCAAGAACAGGGGCGTAGGAAGGGTCACCTCTTAAGGGGAGGGGGAAAAACAAACATTTCTTCCAGTCTCGACTGAATATTTGCACATGGTAACTTAATTTCCCATCAAACATTGCTGCTAATCGGGCAATCTCCTTCAGTTTTCTTCAAAAAGCGAGGAATTACCCTCAGAACACTACATTTCCCCCCGACAAAATTCTGGATACCCCCTCCCACCCCCACTTCTCCTCCTCCATACACACAATTTGCGCTAGCTATGTTTCTGAGTACAGGTATAATAAATCATTGCATATATGATTGCCCTCCTCACAAAATATAACCCCCTCCCCACACTTCCCTTCCCAGTTTTCAGTTTTCTCCCTAAACTCATTGTAAGTGTGATATCTGTAGGCCTAGATGTCATTTTAATAACAATATCTTTGATACAAATTTCCAACTTTAATTTTTCGTTATATTCTGAATGAAATTTCAATTTATTTTCTATAAAACATGTGCGTAGCAATCACGAATTTATTTTCATATGTATACATTTCAAGTCAGGAAACTGGTGAATTACTATTGGCCGAATCATTGATACGTCATCAAGTATGTGCTGCCTAAATCAACTAAAGCTTTCAGACTGACAAAGAATTAAAGAAAAAATACCAATGTCGCCTCCCCCCACCCCCCATCCAACCTTCACACACACACACACACACACACTCATACATGTGTACACCCTACAACTGATGACGTGGGCGTAGTCCTATATAACTGGTAACTAATCAATATACAACACACATATGGGATGGCGGTATTCGGAAATTAGGTTACACTCGTATTTTTAACTTATCCTATCTAACAGGTGACATGTACCGAAATGCAAAAATACTGAACTAAAGTAGTGTTTAAGTCATAATAGTTTTGAAAACAGCCATTTTTAAAACTAAAAACAACCGAGAACGTCATCGGTTGTGAGCGTGTCATCGCTTTGAAGGTACTTAAACATACGAATGTCATTTGGTGGGTCTACCCCCTTCCACGCCTCCCCCCTCTCCCCCCCCCCACACACACACACACACAAACACACACATACGAAGCTTCACATACTGATCGAGGACCTTGGCATCAAACTATCCATTTGCGGATTCATTTATACAGACCAATAATGAAGTAGTGGAACGGAAACAATTGTTGTTTTATCATTTTTAATTGCTTGTAGGTTACGGGGACTTAAAATGTAAACAAAAATACAGTCCTGATTTATGCTATTTTTTTAAGTACATAAAACACAATTTTAGCTTTTTCCTAAGCAACTAAGGTCCCTGATACATCTGTTCATCTAAAGACTTCTATGTGTGTGTTACCCAATTTTCAATTTCACTGAACAATTTAGGAGTCGCGGCGAATCAGCGGGTAACTGTGTTAAGAATTTGTAGCGCCATCCATTTTTTTGAATAAATCAGTGTGGAATTTTTAGCACTCTGAAGATAGTGTGAATATAGATGTCAAACTCAATCGATTCATTAAGACATCTGTAAATCGTCTCAAGCGCCATCTTAAATGAAAGATTTTCTTGTTAATAGCAAAAACGTTTAAGGACGTGTGTTCAGGTCCTCAAACGCGACCTGGGTTGTTAGACGATTGGTGTGTTGTCAGATCAAGGTCCTTAAATGAATATCACAGCAAACGCACACAAACACACACACACACTTCAGTGCAGTGCAAACATAAAAAAGTATAAAAAAAATACAAAAAAACTCCATCAGCATTCTTTTGTGCTACGACCACCCTCCCATCCCTTCCACTCTCCCTACCTCTTCCCAACCACCCACCTTTTCACCCTCCCTAACCCCTTCCACTCCCACCCCTTCCACCCCACCTCCTTCCACTCCCACCCCTTCCACCCCACCCCCTTCAACCTCCCTAATCAAAAAGGTTGGCTACACCTGCCGGAGCATTTTAACTGAATGACGGCAATACAAAAGTTCACAGTTCCGTCCGCTATTTTGAGTTGCAAGTAAACAAACAATTTCCCCTATTGACTGTAACGATAACAAATTCACTTTTTTTAGAATTCTGTCGCTTCAGTTTTTTTCTTTTCTTAATATGTTATGTAGCTTTTAATATTCTAGGTTATATTAACTCTCGGGAAAACCTGTGTCGTCCTAACACACAAATTTAGGGCCAATTTTATGACCTTAGGCCATATACACTGTGCGTATTTTTGAACGAGGCGCAATAATAAAACGCGTGTACCAAGAGCGTATTTTGCTGTGCGCTTGTTGTATGTTTTTTTCTTCTTGTTATGCGCTCGTCTGGTTTGCTTACTCGCACCAATAGAGCTATAAAACGTCCATGTGCGCATGAGCAGACTGGAACTGTGAACTGTTGTACGAGTAATAGAGGGAGTTCTTATACTACACAAATACTAAACTCTTTAAATTAGAGGGCGCTAATCTAGAACACGGCCACGGATATATAGGGAGAGATGCTGAATTAAAGCATAGATGCACAAAATCACATCGCTGATTCACCCTATATTTGCAGATAAAGGTGAATTATGCAGCATTTTCCAATAATAGTGTGGAGCCCGGACTTTCCTTCTTTCCACCTGGAACATTCGGGAAAATTTGCTCTGCGATGTACACATTTTCGAGGAGTACTAGGCGGGGCAGGAGGTAGGGGAAATGCCCTCATATTTTTCGACTCGCGATCTACCAGCCATTTTGTGCTAATGAGCACTAGACTGAAAAGGGGCCTTAAATAAGGTGGAAAAGAACAACTTGGTGTCTTTTGAAACTCTGGAAATAAATGTTCATTGTATTCTTGTATACAATTTATTTAAAGTATTTGCATCGTTGTGACCAGTGCATTAAATTCCGGTAACACACGACCTTCATAATTTGCTCTATTCCATTTTCTCAACAGGCAGACGGGCGAATTTCTCAAGAGAGCGAAAAAACATATGTGAACTTTTCTCGTTTTTTATTCTATTTAGTTGTTTTTTATGCATTTTAAACAACCTAGGACGGATTTTAATTTGTATAAAAAGGACTAATATTTTGGCATCGTGTTTATACACGCATTTAATGCGTGTAATGTCCAACGGACGTTGCACTCCAAAAGTCCATTCTGAAGGCAGTGCATTTAATTCATATATAACCACTCTGCCTTCGAGTCAACATCAATCTTTAAAGGCCATCTATCGTGATTAAAATGTGGCGGCGTACAATTCATTCCCAAATGATATTGATTATCAATGTAAGTGCACACTGTACCGTTGTATTTCCATCAATCAAAAGACAGGATTTAAATTCCATTTACCTTGTACGTTAGAGACGACAATTTTCTTTTAAAAATAAACTCAATAAGATTTGGTAAAATAATATTTGAACGAAAACATCAGAAATTTGCTTCGGAGACCCAAAGCTGCTCTTTTCATACTATTTGAGGGACATGTCTCTCCTTCGGGTCGTCCATTATGCGGTCATTCCGCAGTCTGTGACTTACTTGACGGAATGGTCCTGGCAGACCCCTAGGGTCTTCTACGTATATGCAAGGGCCATTCCGTTGTCTGTGACTTACGTGACGTACTGCCCGTTGTCTGTGACTTACGTGACGTACTGCGGAATGGCCCTAGTAGACTCATAGGGTCTAATAGGGGTCTGGTAGGACAATTCCGCAGTCTTTGACTTACGTGACGGACTGCGAAATGGCCCTAGCAGATCCCCAGGGTCTCCTAGTTATCTGCTAGGGCCATTCCGCAGTCTGTGACTTACATGACTGACTACGGGAATGGCGCTAGTAGACCCATAAGGTCTCCTAGGTATCTGCTAGGGCCATTCCGCAGTCTGTGTCTTACGTGACGGACTGCGGAATGGCACTAGCAGACCCCTAGAGTTTCCTAGGTATCTGGTAGGGCCATTCCGCAGTCGGTGTCTTACCTGACGGATTACAGAATGGCCCTAGCTGCCTAGGTATCTTTTAGCGCCATGACACAGTTTATGACTTACGTGACGGACTGCGGAATGGCCCTAGTATACCCACATGGTCTCCTAGGTATCTGCTAGGGTCATTATGCAGTCTGCAGAATGTCCCTAGCAGACACCTAGGGTCTCCTAGGAATCTGCTAGGGCCATTCTACTGCCTGCAACTTATGTGACGGACTGCGGAATTGCCTTAGCAGATCCATAGGGTCTACTAGGTATCTGCTAGGGTCATTCCGCAGTCTGTGCCTTACGTAACGGACTGCGTAATAGTCCTAGAAGACCCTTAGGATATCTTAGGTATCTGCTAGGACAATTCCGCAGTCTGTGTTTTACGTGTCGGACTGCGGAGTGGCTCTAGCAGATCCCTGGGGTTTCCCAGGTATCTGCTAGGGATATTCCGCAGTCTGTGTCGTACCTGACGGACTACAGAATGGCCCTATCTGCCTAGGTATCTTCTAGCGCCATTACACAGTCTATGACTTACGTGACGGACTGCGGAATGGCCTAGCATACCCCTAGGGTTTCCTAAGTATCTGCTATGGCCATTCCACAATCTACGACGCACGAGACGGACTGTGAAATTGCCCTAGCAGACCCTTAGGGTCTCCTAGGTATCTGCTAGAGCCATTCCGCAGTATGTGTTTCACGGGACTGAATGCAGAATGGCTCTAGCAGACCCATTGGGTCTCCTAGGTATCTGCTAGTGCCATTTCGCAGTCTGTGTTTTACGTGACAAACTGCTGAATGTCCCTAGCAGATCCCAGTGGCTCCTAGGTATCTGCTAGGGCCATTCAGCAGTGTGTGTCTTACGTGATGGACTGCAAAATGGCCCTATCTGCCTAGGCATCTGCTACGGCCTTCCGCAGTCTGTGGCTTACGTGACGGACTGCAGAATGGCCCTAGCAAATAAAAACAAGACCCTAGGTATCTGCTAGGGCCATTCCGCAATCTGTGACTTACGTGACAGAATGCAAAATGACCCTAGCAGACCCCTAGGGTCTCCTAGATATCTGCCAGGACCATTCCGCAGTCTGTCTTACGTGACGGTCTGCGGAATGGCCCTAGCAAATTCCTAGTGTCTCCTGGGTATCTGCTAGGGCCATTCCGCAGTCTGTGTCTTACGTGACGGACTGCGGAATATACGTATTTGAATCAATTAAACGAACGTCTTAACCATAATGCTGAAGTACAAATGTGATCACTTCCTCGTCGTTGCGTTCCTTGTCTTTACCAAAATGAGCCATGATGTCGTTCATGTCCAAGCCTCGTGCCCGCGAACCAGATAATAAATGAAATAGTGACCACATACGTCAGAGGTAGGACTTTGAAGCGGTTTATGGTTGTAAAGATACGGTTTATTTTTCAAAAAATGTCGGGGGGTTCGCCGTAAGAGTCAAAATATTCCCAAGGACCGATTTTGGGAACGTAAATGGCGATCCAATGCTAGCCCGGTTTCCATCTCGGATCCGTGTTGACTATCATGACACTCGGACGTTCCGGTCTGCGGAATGGCCCTAGTATACCCACATGGTCTCCTAGGTATCTGCTAGGGTCGTCACACACGAGCCATCGTGTGTAAGCGTCTTTGCTCGACACTCGAACATTATCAAACGTCTCCATGATATTAATTGGTAAAGTCGTAGATGATGTTGCGGTTTTGATCTATTTCGATGATGTTGTCAAATTCGACCAGTGGCCGAAAACAGTTGAAGGTAACTGCGGAGAGCTTGGTGTGAATCGAATTTGGGGGTAAACGGCGTGGAAGGATACTGTTTTTCATCGACGTAAAGCGTGAGATAATTCAATTTAAAAGATTGGAAACGAAACAAGCTTTTCTTGTAAGCGCCGTTGAAGGAGGCCGTAACCACCAGACAAACCACGATCCTCTTTGGTAGCTCGCCCAAAAATACATGTTCTTGTTGTAAATCTTGGGTTCCGGCCGGTATGGTGACATTTCGGATGATGGAGCGTCGGATCTCGTACTTGGCCGGTTCCCTGTTGAGGGTGACGAGGTCGCTGAGCACATGGGTGTCGCTGCACATCAGTTTGCGAACGTAGAGAATGGCGTCCAAAATACTCACGCGAAAGTCAGCATTTGCAGATTTCGACGTCAATCAAAAAGAGTCCTCACTTCGATGTAGCTTGAGTCGTACTTCCACACCCGGTGAAAGCACGTTGTTTTGAAGAAAAAATATGTTGGAGTGAAGGGGTCCCATCATCTTGCTGCTTTTTGTTTTACTGAAGCGTGCTGCAAGCCCCGAGTTGGCGATGGGAACTGCAGTCCAATCGTTGAAGTCCATATGTCCTGCAATGTCTTTGAAGTAAAACTGAGACTGCAGATGTGTGTCTTTGGCTTCTCTGTCGTAGTTGAGCAAAGTCTCGATCATCGCTCTGTAAGGGTATGTCGGCGTTGATTCGCTGATGAGTTGTGCCGTTGAGGGCCACGTCTAGTTACGAAAACATCGAATGCAACAGCAGATTAATAGGGGCCACCTTTTCGTCGTCTCTGATGGTGACATCGCAATTGCTTCCGTCTGCATTGGTCATTTTCACTTTGACGTAAAGTTGGGTATTGTTGATATCCAGATACTTGCTTTCTTTTCCGAAAATGATGAATTCGATCAGTCCCGTGTAGTTCAATCCTCCAAAAAGACGGTATTTGACGTATTCGCTGTCATTAACCACCATTTCTGTCGGAGGAACACCAAACAGCTCCATGTCTCATTTGGAGCAAGGCATGGGGTGGTTGTGAACAAGAGCCATGTTGACGGTGCGATAGCCGAGCTATTAATGAGTCCAGAATCGGACTGTCGTTCTTCTTATAAGGACAGCAGTTCCACATAGTGTAAACGATTTGATTTCTTTTTCAAGGCCGACTTTCGGCCACGGATACTCGGACTGAGCCGAGGTGTGCTTGTACTTGGTCGTGTCAGTGGATATTCTTGGGCGTATCGAGCCAATGTTTCTAAAACATATATCGCTTTTCTGTTTAATTATTTCTTTTGGCTATCATGTCACAATTGGCTTTTCGTTTTACCGGTCCACGTCCGGGTCGCGATCGTTTCTTTTTTGGCAGTGTAGTTCCGCTACTGCTGAGAATGTAGGAGGTAAGATCGTACTTCCCGGAGTATCGAAAGGCCGATGCGGGGATGAAGCGAATGACGATGGTATGCTTGGAGGTATAAGATAACCAGGAGATGGTCATCTGGTGTTAATGAACGACGTGGTTTACGAGTCTCTTTTTCTTCTTTCTATCATTGATCACTATCCTCGACGTGGAAAGGGTGTTTACAATTCGTCGCTTCATGCTAAGTAACGCGATTGGGGAGTGTGCGTCGAAATAGGAGAGAATTGCGAAACAAGTTGTCGACGCACAAAGGAGTTCAGACGCGAATCACTTCAACGAGAAGAGTTGTTCCGACGACCACTGCTGCTGCTACGGTTACTACTGCTGCTATGTGTCGATGGGGTTCTTCTTTTGAATGGTAACTTCAGACCGCGACCGCGAGTCGGACGAGATGCTTTCTTATACGTATCCTTCGTGGTAATAACGGTTCGTGTTCGTGCGGTGCGATTTATAATCCTTTTGCACGTCCTCTTTGTCTTCTTCCTCCTCACATCTGTCGAGACAATGCCTCTTTGGTACGTGCCGTGGCTTTTCGTTTTATACGTTGACCTGTTTCTCTTGCTTGCTCTGCGAGCGGCTGATCGTTTGATTTTTTCTCCGACCATCATATCTCCTAGAATACCGACTTCCGTGGTCAAAGCCTATTTTCCAAATTCTTTACCTAAACTCATTTCTTGAGGAACGGTATGGCTATCCTAAACAATCCTGAGAGCATTCCGCCGAGACCGTAGCCTCGTTGATTTCCCGGCCCGATAAACACGGATAGATGTCCGTCGGCCATGATGTTTTTTTTTTTTTCGTCTCGAGCGATAATGAAAAGTACGACGTCTGCGGCAACATCATATAATATCTCCCTACAAGGAATATTGTTAACAAAAATACAACCTGACGATCGACCTCCCTGTTGTGAATGGTACTTTTTGCTCCGTATTATTGCGGATAACAATTGTGATGGAATCGATGGGATTTTGCTAAACGGGATAATAGGCGATGATCGGTGGTGCCACGTCAACGGCAAGACCCCAAGATTTTGATCACGGAACTCCAAAATGTTGTAACAAAACGGCACTTTGTGATCTCCTACGAATTGAGGAGCGATGATGTCGTTGTACAGAATCAAGTGTTCGATATTGTCCGTCTTCCAAGAATAACAAGCGGTTATCACATTTTTTGAAAAATTTAATGATCCTTTCTTCTTCTTCTTCTTGATTTTTTTTCTTCTTCTTCTTGATTTTTTTTTTCTTCTTCTTCTTCTTCTTCTTGATTTTTTTTTTTCTTCTTTTCTTCTTCTTCTTCTTCTTCTTCTTCTTCTTCCTCTTCTTCTTCTTCTTCTTCTTCTTCTTCATCTTCTTTCTTCTTCTTCTTCTTCTTCTTCTTCTTCTTCTTCTTCTTCTTCTTCTTCTTCTTCTTCTTCTTCTTCTTCTTCTTCTTCTTCTTCTTCTTCTTCTTCTTCTTCTTCTTCTTCTTCTTCTTCTTCTTCTTCTTCTTCTTCTTCTTCTTCTTCTTCTTCTTCTTCTTCTTCTTCTTCTTCTTCTTCTTCTTCTTCTTCTTCTTCTTCTTCTTCTTCTTCTTCTTCTTCTTCTTCTTCTTCTTCTTCTTCTTCTTCTTCTTTAGCTCAGGATTTTATCTGAAACTGCTTATTTCGCAGTAATGAAGGAAATTGCACAAAAATCGAAGCAAATTTCTCGAAAATAAAGGATATGTTTATTAAGATTGAAGAAAATCTTCCGAAAATTGAAGATGATTTTTCCAAAATGGAAGATATTCTTCTCCAAATTAAGAAAATTGAACAAAAACAAAAACAAACTTTACGAAAATGTAGAAAAGTTTACAAAAATAATGAAGGAAATTTCTCGAAATTGGTAGCAACTTCTTTAAAATTTCAAGAAAATGAACAAAATGGAAGCAAATTTCCATAAATTATGACATGGAATCTGAATCAATTCGTCATATCCTTCATTATGGGGGAAGGGTGGACAAAATGGCACCTGCCCTTTCCCCCCTACCCCAGTTATTTTTTGTTGGATTCTTAAACCTCTGGCCCCAGTTCCTACACCCCTGCTTGGAAACTTGGGTCCAAGGGCGAAGCCCCGGAAGCTCTAAAGATTTCTTAATCAACACAAATGTTCAAAATGTAAGTGATGAAAAGAAGACAATTTCAGATTTTATTGTTAGTATCTACTCAGATACAAATGTCCATTTTAAAGCAGGCAGAGGAAAAATTTGCCCTAACAATAGAGAAAATTTGGTCAAAATTGTTGACTCATGGACAAAGCCCTGGAAGGGGTCCAGGGCCGAAGCTCCGGAAGCTCTGAATATTTTTTGCTTTTGATGTCCGAAAATGATCTAAAATTATGCCAAAATGTAAGTGATCTAAAGAGGACAATTTCAAATTTGAATATTAAAATCTACTCAGAGAACTGGTTAAGCATTTGGCACTTCGAGCAGGGATTTTTTTCTCCAAAACATTTTCAAAAGTATTTGGTATTTTGCGAAGAAACAAAAACATAAAGGTTTAATCATATTTCTTTTCCTACAATTTTGTTTGAATACTAGGCCACTTGTTTGCCCGACGAAAATTGGACTTGCTCGACGTAAAAACTTCCCTCCTATTTTTCAATTATATTCATATACGCCACTGGTATGGATATATTTCAGGACTAATTCAGCGAGTTCATCAAACTGGGAAAGAAAATATCAAATTGTTATTCCGTTAAGGAGATATTTGAGTTTAAAGTATGGTAATATTTGTGAAGAAATGACTGAAACAAGAATATCTGTGACGTCAAAGCCTCAGATTCCTCAAAATCTTTATGCATTCTATCCTATTTTGTCCTGCGATTTTGTGACTTAAGTCCATTGGATATGTCGGGAAAATAGTGAAACAGAATCTTGTACTGTTGTAAGGATAATTATGATTAACCACCTGAAGAACGTTTCGAGGAAAAATAATTCTTATTCTGAGGGAAAAAGTTACTTAAATTTTCATTTAGGCCTTAATACATTAACAATGGTTGAGAATGTGGGTATGAGGGCGCCAAACCTACATAGTAGACTAACTAATACAGTCATTTCCATACAGATAAGACAATAGCTTTAAGCTTGAATATATAAGATTTTGGAATGCTTGTTTGACCATTGGAATGCTTGCTTCATCATTGGAATGTTTGCTTCACGATTGGAATGCTTGCTTCACCACTGGAATGCTTGCTTCACCACTGGAATGTTTGCTTCATCATTGGAATGCTTGCTTCACCATTGGAATGCTTGTTTCACCATTGGAATGCTTGCTTCACCATTGGAATGCTTGCTTCACCATTAAAATGCTTGTTTCACCATTGTAATGCTTGCTTCACCATTGGAATGCTCGCTTCACCATTGGAATGCTAGCTTCACCATTGAAATGCTTTCTTCACCATAATTGTGTTTCTCTTAAAGTCCTCTAAATTTCATATTAGACATACTGTACTTGCTTGACCACTGAACTAATCCTTTAGATTTTTCAAGCATTTCCGGATCTTGTATTTTGGGCCGAAGCCCCGTTTTTCCGTTGACTGAATTTTGATCGCAAAATCTATCAAATAAAAAATAAAAAAGGCAAAAACAGACAAAACAAATATACTATAACATTCGGGCCAAGCGGGAACACAAATTGTTCCACATTATTTATCGAAATGTGCTTTAAGCGGGGCACAGGAGTGGGGGACTTTATCAGTGGATCCTTTTCCTGTAATCTAAAACGTCTAAGAAGTTGGAAGGGAGGTTTATTTGGCACAATGGTCACTAAAAGGAAACAAAATATATAGCTATAACGAAAGTGCAGTGCAAATGTTCTGATTTTTCTGCAAAATTTCAGAAAGGTGTGGCAAAATTTCCCGTGTCCCCTATAAGCAGCGAGGTCAGAACCAAGAAGGCAAGGAAAAAGTGGCCTCCCTTGCCCTAGAGTAAGGGAGAGAAGGGGACAGGAGTTGCTTTTTTGTAAGTTGGGGGCAGACGGTGACCTTTTGAAAGTTGAGGGCGGACCGGGGCAGGAGGTGCCCTTTTGAAAGTTATGTGAGATTATAATTGCTTGAAAACAAATAGAAATCCACTCACTCACACATCCTACATAGTACATAGAAGTTGTAACATACATTTATCAGGGCCCCGACACCGAGGTCCGTGGTGGTGATGTGGGGGAGGGGAGAAGGGTGGGCTTGGCCCATAGTAATTTGCAAAAGTAGGCCATTTACCTATTTGCCCGATGAGCAATTGCCAACATTCTTTCTGATTCCCCAACCCATAGGTGGGATTTGCCTAACGAAAGTGGGGAAAGTCAAAGGTGGGGGGAGTAAGCGGAGGGAGTAGGGGGCGGGGAGGGGGGGGGGGGGTGGGGTGGAGGAATAAAACAAAAATTCACGATAAGATACAAAAGATCGTATGCATTTGGAAAAAAAGAAAATTGCGTGGGATAATTTCCCCCTTGCTCCCCCAAATCCCACTTATACTCAAATCATAAGTGTAGGAACCGGGGACCAGGGGCACGTGCCTCCACTTTTCGAAAACTGACAAAGTCCTTTTTGAAAATGAAGATTGCCTCTCAATTACTGTCAAAAAATTGCCCTCACTTGATTTATTCCCCCTTGCTCGAGTTCCTTCCAATACCCCTGCCTATAAGCTGATCAGTAACAGGACCATTCCTGTATCCCCTATAAACTGATCAAAAGCAGGCATATTCCTCTGTCCCATATAAGCTGATGAGTAACAGTATCATTCCTCTGTCCCCTATAAGCTGATCAGTAGTCAGGACCATTCCTCTGTCCCTATAAGCTGGTCAGTAGCAGGACCATTCCTATATCCCCTATAAGCTGATCAATAGCCAGGACCATACCTCTGTCCCCTATAAGCTGATCAGTAGTCAGGACCATTCCTCTGTCCCGATAAGCTGGTCAGTAGCAGGACCATTCCTATATCCCCTATAAGCTGATCAGTAGCCAGGACCATTCCTCTGTCCCCTATAAGCTGATTAGTAGTCAGGATCATTCCTCTGTCCCTATAAGTTGATCAGCAGCATGACCATTCCTATATCCCCTATAAGCTGATCAGTAGCAGGACCATTCCTATATCTCTTCTCAGCTGATCAGTAGCCAGGACCATTCCTCTGTCCCCTATAAGCTGATCAGTAGTCAGGATTATTTCTCTGTCCCCTATAAGCTGATCAGTAGCAGGACCATTCCTATATCCCCTATAAGCTGATCAGTAGCCAGGACCATTCCTCTGTCCCCTATAAGCTGATTAGTAGTCAGGATCATTCCTCTGTCCCTATAAGTTGATCAGCAGCATGACCATTCCTATATCCCCTAGAAGCTGATCAGTAGCAGGACCATTCCTATATCTCTTCTCAGCTGATCAGTAGCCAGGACCATTCCTCTGTCCCCTATAAGCTGATCAGTATTCAGGATTATTTCTCTGTCCCCTATAAGCTGATCAGTAGCAGGACCAATCCTATATCCCCTATAAGCTGATCAGTAGCCAAGACCATTCTTATGACCCCTATAAGCTGATCAGTAGTCCGGACCATTCCTCTGTCCCCTATAAGCTGATCAGTAGTCAGGATCATTCCTCTGTTCCTATAAGCTGATCAGTAGTCAGGACCATTCCTCTGTCTCTTTAAGCTGATCAGTAGTCAGGACCATTCCTATGTCCCCTATAAGCTGATCAGTAGCAGGACCATTTTTATGTCCCTATAAGCTGATCAGTAGCATGACCATTCCTATATCCCCTATAAGCTGATCAGTAGCCAGGACCATTCCTCTGTCACCTATAAGCTGATCAGAAGTCAGGATCATTCCTCTGTTCCTATAAGCTGATCAGTAGTCAGGACCATTCCTCTGTCTCTTTAAGCTAATCAGTAGCAGGACCATTCCTCTGTCCCTATAAGCTGATCAGTAGCAAGACTGTGGTGAATCCACGGCTCAAAATTACATGTTTATTCACATCAATGCGATTTTCCTCTCGTAATAGGTTTTCGAGACGGGCAAAAAGTCACCGCCCCCTGAGTAAGATGGTCCAAAATGGTGACCATTTGGGCAAGCTTTTCCTCCACAAAAAAAGGGCGATAGTCCGAGGGGAGAAGGAGAAGGGGGGGGGGCACTTCCATATGTGAGGTATATATACATGTGCCGCCCGAGCAGTTGCCTTTTTTTCAGAATTTCTGTAGTGCAGGTATCAAAAATCCAATCTCTCATTTATTGGTCTAAAAAAAAAAAAAAACATACTTTCATTCTGCAATTATCAAAAATCACTTATTTTTGTGCTGCAGGTATCAATAGTTTGGATAACTGTGTAATTAGCTCTGTTATAGTGAATGGTTCAGTGCTGATAGGAAGCTCACTTTCAACTACAGGTAAGATTGCAGCAGCATTTGTGTTTGGTGGTTGCCCCAGCAGTTGTTAAAAATGCTGTTGCCACTTTTTAAGTCTTTCTTTAGGTGTATTTGCTCTGATTTTTCCTTTGGTTGGGCTTTTCCTGCCACTAACTTCATTAATGATTGACCAAGCTATCCTGGACTTACGCTGGTGAGCAGCATCTGTGATCTCTTTTGTCTTCTTACGAATATATTTTTCCTGGTTCTTGTGTATGCCGATTTTAATTTCTGTTTCAGGTGATCATACTCTGTAAAGTCTATATTTTCCTCACTACTCTGGCATCAAGCGTGATATGCCATCTTCAGCGCCAGTCGTTTTTCAGTGATACCATCATCTTACCATGGTACTCTTTTGGAGCGCCTTAACTTCTTAGAGATGTGTATTTTGGTTGCTATTTCGAGAGCGGTGATGAGGTTGGAGTAAGTAGCTTCAACTTATTCATCCACCTGTAAAGCTTGCAGTGCTTCAAAGCGCTTATAAACTTCAACTTTGTAGCTCTCACGCACTGATGTGTTATCAAGCAGCTGAGACCAGTCGTACTGTGGAGGCCGTTTACTTACTGTGTTGGCCCGTAGGCTTAATTTCGGCTTTGCAGTAACAATTCTGTGATCTGAACCAACTGAAACAAAGGAGCTGTATGGTTCACAATTTTTAGCACTGTTACGCCACTTGCGATTTATAAGTATGTAGTCTGACTGCGCTTGTTGTCCATTGGGATACGTGAATAGCCAGAGCTTCCCTTCCTTTTTTTTAATGTATTGCCAAGTGAAATAAGATCGCAGCTTGTCAGCAAATTCAGCAATAATTGGCCATATTTATTATTTTTTATTATATAATATTTATTTCGTTGTGGTAAGATATGCCATTGTAGTCATCTCTCCCAATTTTGGCATTCATGTCCCCCCGATTAAAAGAACATTGTGCTTTGGAACCAATTTGATTACTTCTGCTAGTTCCTCATAGAAATTGGTTGCCTCATCAAGATTTGATTGGTTAGTTGGACTGTGGCAGGATATCCAGTTGCAGCAGGGTTACCATTAAAGGTTGCTACCAATAATCTCTTAGAGATAACCTCTACCTTGTTGAGCGCCTGTACTGCCTGTTTTTGGAGAAGTAAGCCAACACCTCCTATAGTTGCATTTTGCCGATTTTTCCAAGCTGAACTGGTTACCAGTGTCCACCCTTTGCTCAGCTCGGTATATTTTATCTCCTCTTCATAAAAGAGTCTATGCTCTTGTAAACAAATAATACCAATGTTATGGTACTCAGAATTAGCTACCAGTTCGCTTATTCTCTCAGGATAGTTAAGTGTCCTTGCATTAAATGTTGAAAAGAGAAACATGTTCCGACAGTCAACAATTCCATCTTTACTTCTATTTTGACCAGTAGCACACTTATCGTTCCCAGCCTGATCATTCAGTGGGGAACGCGGTCCTTTTCAACTGCGCGACGACCGAGGCAGCATGAATTTTCATTAGCAGTAGATTTCATTGTAAACATTCCATTTAAAGCGAAAAGTAAACTCCACTAGTCGCCACTCCTATATGCCTATGTGGAGCTAGCAGTATTCACATGCCACATGGATAATATCCCCCGAAGCGGAAGGCATTGGTAACCAGGTACAGGTCTTTTAGTGCTCGCTTGCCAGTGCTCTGACTACCTGCTGCCGTAGGCAGATCTATTTAACCCATAGATGGGACCCTGTACAGGTACTACCACTCCGGGCAAGAGTGGACCTGGGAGTGATGATGGCTCAGGGGTGACTCAACACTCCCCAAAACTCTAAAACTCCCGAACTAAAGCCTCACCACCGGATGCAGTTTAATGTCGTACCCAGGACACTAAAACAGTCATTCCAAACTATGTCCCTTAACAAAGCAACTAGCTATGATAAGAGGTTTGGAAAAGTGGAATATTAAACCAGCAACTTCTGGGCATTTGCAATATGACTCTACAAGGTAACATACCAACTGCATGGACCAAGAGTGAAATTATACCTATACCAAATAATGGTGACTTTGGTGTGACCAGTAATTACAGGGATATCAACCTTACATGCATCTCAGCAAAGATCTTTAACAAACCATTGTTACATCGTATTCGAGCACACATTGAACTGTTTCTTCGTAACAATCACAATGGTTTTAGACCCAAACGGGGCACAATATCGCAAATGTTGACACTTCGCAGACTCATTGAAGGCATAAAGGCAAAACACCTACCTGCGGTGCTCACTTTTGTTGATTTTCGCAAGGCTTTTGATAGTATTCATCGTGAAAAAATGCTGCAAATCCTCCTTGCTTATGGTATACCGCCTTTCATTGTCAATGCTATTGGTATTATGTATAAAAACACAATAGCAAGGGTCAGAAGTCCTGATGGTGATACAGACTTTTTCCAAATTCTGGCCGGAGTTCTACAGGGAGACACTCTTGCTCCCTTCCTGTTTATTATAACACTCGACTATGCTTTGAGGAAAGCTATGGAGAACCATAAACACATGGGTTTCACCTTGAAGCAACGGCAGAGCAGACGCCACCCACCTCCAACATGAACTAACACTGATTTTGCAGATGACATTGCGCTGCTGTCAGATAACATTGCTGATGCTGAACATCTATTACACAGAGTTGCACAGGCTGCCAAAGAGGTTGGTCTGACAATAAATAGTCAAAAGACTGAGTACATGATGTACAACCATCCACAAGCTAGCCTCAAGGACATTAACGGTACCACTTTAATTCAAGTCACCAACTTTCAGTATCTTGGTTCGTGGGTGGACTCTACCAAGAAAGACATAGATGTCCGAATTGGAAAAGCATGGACTGCTTGTTCCAAGCTGAGCAACATATGGCGTAGTGATCTCTCCAGAGATCTCAAAATCAATTTCTTCAAGGCAGCTGTTGAAAGTGTGCTGTTGTATGGATCTGAGGGATGGACTATGAGAGATGCACTTTGAAGGAGACCGGATAGTACGTACACAAAATTGCTGAGATTTGCCCTTAGTGTGTCATGGCAACAGCACCTCCCTAACAGCCAACTTTATGGAAACTTACAGCCTATTTCTAAAATCATCCAGGCAAGGCGCCTTAAATTTGCTGGCCACTGTTGGAGGAGCAGAGGTGAAGTCATACGTCAGACACTTCTCTGGCAGTCTGGGACCCAAAACATGGAAAAAGAAGTCGTGGTAGGCCAGCAATAACCTACATTGATGTTCTTGAGAAGGACACTGGAATTGAAAGAGATGTCCTGCCAGGTGCCATGGACGATCGCAAGCAGTGGAGAATCTTTGTCGCGGTGCCCGAGTTCGCTCGATATGATGATGATGATGATGATGATGAGGTATCAAAAATAACTTATTTTTATACTGCAGGTATCAAAATCATAAACTGTCATACTGCAGTTACCAAAAATATATCTCACACCGCAGTCCTATTTTGAATTTCTGGGCTTCACACACCTACCACTTTAGTATGGAAGTGCCCCCCCTCCCCCTTCTCCCGCCCTCCCTTCTTCCCAGGCTATTTTTTTGTTTAAACTTTAGGCCTAATGTTTTCAATTTTTAAAAGATTACCCCGTATGGTGAAGGGCAGGGAGAGATCGGCCAGTTTCTCCTGTCACGGTTGCAGGCATTTCAAAGGCAAAATAATTTCAGTAAATAAATCTAACGTAATTAATTACATTAAATCTGAGCTGCTATCCCCGTTATCATAAATTTTAGAAATGGCTAAAAATCCTCAAAATGTGACCCACCTCGAAATTAAATACTGAATAAAAATAAATAAAAAAAACACACTGGAAGACTAAGTATTGTACAGACTATTCTCCTGACTTTCAATTAATTGATTAATTTTTTTATATTTTATATTTCTATAACAGAATAAGAAATAGAGAATTTCTGTAGCCTGATACAGCTTTACAACTTACTACCCCACCCCTAGTCTCCCGAATATTATGAAGCGTGAGCCACATTGAATGCGCCAGATAAACAGTGCAATTGTTGTCAGGTCCATTTGTCTGTCTGTGGTTAATTTTTTTCAAGAAGGAGAGAAATTTCAGAAAGAAAAAATCAAATAATAATGGCGATTCATCACACCATTTGCTTCGTTCTTGTGATCGTTCTTGTGTGCAATGCTGTTCTTTATCCGACCCTTTTTAGCTCAGTTTTGAGGCAGTGGTTTGGGTGGAAAGATCCGCCGAAGAAGGCAGACCCAGTACCAGGTAGGGCCTTAACACGATAGGCTATGGACTCTAGCCTAGAGTTCAGACGTTAGGCCTAGTTTGCACTGTGCTGTGTCTTTCACTCTTTGAAGTCTTTCTTTGTCTTTTTGTTGTTTGTGACTTATTATATTATGAGTGTGGATGATTTAGTCCTATGTAATGTATGTCATTATGTGACTCACATGTAAACCTGTCATTGTGACTGGTATTGGTAAGAATGAATATTGGGCCTATGGCAAGAATTACTACTTGGGCCTAGGGCCCGGGTCTAGGGCCTACGCCGTTACAGTCTAAACTGTAACTATTAGCTCGAGAATCCTCTAACATCGTGTTGATACAAAAAATATCCTTTAATTTTTGGTGTTACTATAGTAAATAGCCTAATACGTCGTTTGAGATTTCCTTTTGTTTTGAATTGACACCATCCACAGCTAGGCTAGGCCTAAATTCTAAACAGGTTTTATCTGATTCTAAACAGGTTTTATCCGGTGTACCACAAGGTACTGTCTTGGGTCCATTACTTTCTCTATTATATGTAAATGACATCCCTGATAATATAAACAGCACAGTTAGACTGTTTGCTAATGACTGCCTTGTGTACAGAACAATTAATAAGCCCTCTGACCAACAAATCCTTCCAGATGATCTTAACAAACTTGAACAATGGCAAAACAAATGGAAAATAAATTTCAACCCCTCTAAATGCTTCATCTTGTCAATTTCCTCTCAGAAATGCTTTAAATCACCTGTTTATACATTATGCAACCAGCCACTGAAACATGTCAACTCCCACCCATACCTAGGTGTTGAAATTAAGAATAAACTTAGATGGGATAAACATATACCTAACATAAGCAAGAAAGCTAACTCTGTACTTGGCCTATTAAAATGTAACCTCTCAAACTGTTCCACCGACGTTAAATTCGCTGCTTATAAAGCTCTAGTCAGGCCAGTACTTGAGTACGCATCTGCAGTCTGGGACCCTCATCACCAGTGCGATGTGGATAAACTTAAATCTATTCAAAGGAGAGCAGCCAGGTTCTGTATGGCAGACTACTCTTATAAATCTAGTGTAAAAAACATGCGGCATAAATTAGATTGGCCCCTGCTTAAAACAAGAAGATACAACACCCGGCTACATATGCTATATACAATCAATAACAATCTTGCCGCCATCAATAAAGATGAACTTATCCCCACCGTCAGAACTAATACAAGAAATAATCATGACCTTAATTTCCAGGTTCCCTATGCTAAAAAGAATGTATGTAAACACTCTTTTTTCCCTCACACACTAAAGGATTGGAATGCTTTACCGTCAGATATTGTACATGCACCAAGTCTTAATGTTTCAAAGCTAAACTTACTAACACTTGTATTGCTAACTTGTTTTTTTTCATGATTTTTACTCATACTTTTTACGCTCGGTTGGCGTTCATGTCCTCTTGAAGGATTTTTGCCGACTTAACGAATTCAGGATCACTACATATCTTTTGGGGAATGATATCACTGATGGTAACAGACACCTTGTTCTGCAAGGTGTTGTCTCATCACACTATGATGTTTACTGCAGTGCTGTACTTGAATGATTTTAGTATCCAAAACAGGTTTAAATGACATAAATGCCTATTCTGATATATAATGTATTTTAATTTTACATCATTCCCAAAATGAAGGATGTCGTTGACCTTTTCCTTTGTATGTAACACCGTCACATAATTTGTAACAGGTGTTAAACATTTTGTTTTGTACCAGAGGTTTACAGTATTAATGTGTAGGTAATTTCATTGACAGGATACAATTAAGATATCAATATGAATGGTGCATTTGAAGTATAATATATTGTTCCATCCCTGTAAGAGTTTCACCATTTTTTTTTTGACATGTGACAGTGATTGGTGTTACAGTGGTAATTTCCCAAACCAGACGCCTAGCTTGATGTAAAAAGGGGCAGGGTGCTAGACTTGTTGAGGGGCTCATTAATACAGTACATGCGTAAAGCGCTGCGTCTTTTTGGCGTGGAGTCCAGGGGCCCCCTTAAGGCTCAATCCCATGGTGAAGAATCTCTAAGATTTGAGCTATAATCACACCTCAGAATAAAACTATTCTGACTGATATTGATACAGACCATTTATGAGCCAAACAGGACAATTCCTTACTACAGTATGCTATCATTCTGTTCTGATCCATGTAAGGTATTCATTTATGAGGTTAATTATTAAAGATTATTAAGTTAAGAATAAATAATTAAAAACAATTTTTTCTCATGAGGGGCAGGGCGGACCACAGGGGGGGAAGGGCAGACCCCAGGGGAAGGGCAGACCCCCAGGGGTAGGGCAGACCCACAAAGGGGCAGGGTGGGCCACCCCTGTAAAACAGCAGAGCTAGGGTTCTGCCCCAAACTATATAATTGGCACATCTACAGTAGGAGCAATTTAAGTACTTAACACAAGGTTTTAAAGGCTATTTCTATAAATTAACATGCTTAACTTTGTAAGTCTCTTGAAGTTTTAAATGTCATTTACTTTTCTGTTATTGCATACTGCATTCTTTAGCTTGACTATTCAGAGAATAGTAGAGCTATTCTACTACCCCCGGCGTCGGCGTCCAGTAAAGTTTTGGTTAAAGTTTTTATAACTTAAGTTATGAATGGTGTACTGTACATTCATGTGACTTGACATATTGGTAGAGGACATGAGTACTGATCAAATGAGCATGATTGGGGGGTTGTGTGTGCATACCAATTAGCTTATTTGCATAACAATGACAATATTTGTCAGGTTAAAGTTTTGGTTGTAGTTTTTGATTAAAGTTTTCATAACTTATAAATGGTGTACAGGTTAGGTCATGTGGGACAGGGTGGAATTGTATGTAGGGCAGGTTGCGGTGGGATGTTGGTCAGGATGTATTGGCATGTTAGACAGGGTTTATTGGCATGTAGAACAGGGAGGGCTGGCATGTGGAACAGGATGGGTTGGCATGTGGAACAGGGTGGCTTGGCATGTGGAACAGGATGGGTTTGGCATGTGGAACAGGAAGGGTTGGCATGTGCAACAGGGTGGGCCGAAATGGCATGTGGTGGGATGTCATCTGGATTTCAGTTGTGATGGCATGTGGGTCATGCAAGTGGTGTAATGACATACAGTATCTGATTTTCAGGTGTGATTGCATGGAGTATAGACGTGGGATGACATTTGGGACAGGTGGGGATGGAATGTGGGACAGTCTGGAATATGCATTATTAGTGGTGAGGGGATTTGTATCGTTTCTAATGTCTAGTTTGTTATACGTTAAACATTATTGTTTTGTATAATTTTGCTTTTAATAATGTTATTGTACATTTTTCATGCTGCTTGACTTTGCTTGACACATATATATCTTTTTAATAATTGGAAGTTGTATTGCAATCCAAGATGTAGTTATGGGAATCTGTAGGGGCTGGGCAGGGTATAGGTTGGAAAGGGGGGGTTGAATGGCATTCTTTCATTGCAAGTCAGGGCCTCTCCTTTCTCTGTTATTAATTTGATAGAACTAAAAGAAAGACTGCTAGGTTTGCTATGTTTTCTGAGTTACTGGGTGAGGTAACCTTGAGCTTTTTTTGTCTTAAAATATCTTGGAAAACTCTAAAGATATTTTGAAGCTTGTAGTGCAACTGAAAATGTAAGTGCATCTTCCAAAGCTCAAGTAATTTGAAGTCATCTGCCCCGCCTGCTTATCTATTTCTGTATACTGTATACTTCCCTCTATAAGCCCATTCTCTATACTAGCTTTGAATAGTCAAGCATTCTGTCCTTCCGACAGTTCTAGTTACAATGTACACAGTATGTAACACCCGTCACACAATTATGACAGGTGTTACATGCTTGATATTTCCCATGCAGTATGTTTGGAAATAAATTAAATATAATTTATTGGGTACAACTGATATATAGATATCAGGCTGAATGAAGAGGATTTGAAATGTATTTGTTATGCTTTATCTCTATATAGAGTTGTAGAAACTTTTCTGAAAAAGTGTATTGGGTTTTGCATTGACAATTTAGAAAAAGTCTAGTCCTTAAGAATACTACTGCATAGATATGTATATTATATGCAGACCCCTAGCTTGATTTAAATAGGGGCAGGGTGCTAGACTTGTTGTGGGGCACATTAATGCGTGCTCAAAGCGCTGCGTCTTTTTGGCAGGGAGTCCAGGGGCCCCTTCACAAACAGGACAATTGCTTACTATGCTTTCATTCTGTTCTGTATTCATTTATGAGGTTAATTAAGATTATTGAGTTAAAAAAAAAAAAAAAAACTTATAAAGAAAAAAGAATTCTCATGGGAGAAGGGCGGACCCCAGGGGGGCAGGGCGGACCCCAGGGAAATGGGGGCCCCACAGAGAAGCGGGGCAAGCCGCCTTTGTAAAACAGCAAAGCCAGGGTCTGATATGCATGGATCAGGAAAAGTAAGTACAGTACATACAGTTCCTTAAGCTAAAAGCACATTAAATCTAAAAAGTTAGTAGGGTAAACCAGGGTAAAAATGGCCCATGGGGAAAAAGGCCCATTGGGGAAAAAGGCCCATCATTTTTCTCTTCACTCCTATTAAAAACTGGTAAGATGTATTGTTACATGAAATTTATTTTTAATAAGTGTACTGTACTGTACTGTACATAAAACAATGATGGAAAGAATGACAATATATATTATGGTTTGAGGATAGGTAGCTGCTTTTGAATACATTCTGTAAAATAAAGTGGAAGAAGCTGTCCTTCAAAACTTTTGTGTTTGTCTCTTAAAAAGTCAGTTTAAAATATGATGTTGCAAGTTTTTATTTAGTTATATTTGTCGCAACCGCAGGGAGGGCGTTATCACCCGCATCTGTCTCAGCCACACCTATCTCACCCACTCTCACCTACTTTCCGGCTTCCCTGCTGCTCTCTGCCCTACATGCAACACCGACTTCTCGATCAAGCTTATTCTCTTAACCTGTTCATTATACCTGAACTCCAGATCACACCTCTCTTCCTCCATCTCAATTTCCGACCTTTTCAAGAACAATCCTACCTCCAACTGCATTACCTTTCTCTGCAATAGCAATTTATTCCACCTGATCTAAACCTCCCTTTCCTTCCCTTCTCTGCCTTACCTTTCTTTTATTACCTTAACTTCTTCCCTAATTCACCTTCTCTCCCTCCTTTCCTCTGTCCCACCTTTTTTTTTCTCTCTTTGTCCTTTTTTTTTTTCTCTATCTTAACTCAAGCACCTTAGTTTTTAAAACCCTTTGGCACATTTGACTCTGTTGCAGTGCCGTTAAACATCAACAAACTAAACCAAGTTATATTTGGGTGGGTCTTTTTACCCCAAGCAAACGCAAGTGCTTTGGGGTAAAACAACTCAGTAATGAATTTTACCACATAATATTAGATTTGGCACAGAAACAAGCTAAAGATGTGTTGGGCAATTGGACCAGGTGTTAAATCAAATAAGTACCCTTTACTGCATGCGTGTCATGTGTGTAAGTAGAGTATTAGCTAAAACCAGTAACATATACTTTCAACCTCACTAATATTTGCAACAGCTCCCTCAACATTCTCTGCCTCCTCTCCAACACCACTTGGGGTGCGAACCGCCATGCTCTCCTCAAAATCTTCAGGCTCACTATTAGTGCCAAGCTTGACTATGGCAATATTGTCTATTGTGTCGCTCACAACTCTTACCACATCAGCACCATCCAAAATGAAGCCCTCAGGCTTTGTCTAGCTGCCTACAGGACCTCCCCAATCACCAGTCTTCATGTTGAAGCCAATGGACTCCCCTTTCTACTTAGATGTAGAAAGCTTAGCCTCCCCTACAGTTGTATGCTTTTAGAGTCCTCACCAACACCCATAATCCTGTTTACAACCTCATTAGGTACCCCAATTTCTCCACCCTCTTTGATTGGACTAGAACCCTATCCCCTCCCTTTAGCTTACGCATTAAATCAGACCTCTTACATCTCGGCACCTCCTGGCTCACTTTTCCTTTTTGGGCACCCCCTCCCTTCTATCCACCTGGGCCTCTCCACTCATCACAAAACTCAAACCCACCCTAACCTCTTCATCAATCTCCACAACCAAATCAAAGACCAACTCTTAAACTTCACCTCCCATCTATACTGATGGCTTCAAAAAAGGCAACAAGACAGCTGCTGCTGCAGTCATCCAAGACTTCACCTTCAGTAGCAGATTTCTCGACTGCTCGTTCATCTTTTCAGCCGAGGCAAAGGCCATTCTCCTCGCCCACAACTTTATTGAGTACTCTCCGCTCAACCACTTTGCCATTTTCTCTGACTCAAAGGCTTTTCTTACTTCTTTACTCAATCGTAAATGGAATAACTTCACATCCCACCTCCTCCGGAGGAAACTCCTTTTGCCCACCCTCTGCAGGAAAAGTATTTTTTTCTTCTGGATACCCAGCCATGTTGGCATCCCTGGCAATGACAGGGCTGATGCAGCTGCTAAGCTTGCCCTTAACTTCCCCCTACCCCTTTTCCCAAAACCCTTTTTGACATCAAACCGCTTATCGCTTCCCTTGTTTGTGACCACTGGCAAACCTTATGGAACTCCCAAATTAATAACAAACTCTACGTCATCTAGCCCACCATTCCGATCAAACCCACTATCAACAATCTCTCTCGTATCGACAACGTTCATATTACCTGTCTTAGAATAAGTCACACCCACCTCACTTACTCCCACCTCCTTATTGGCTCCCCCAACACCTCTGCAACAATTGCCATTGCACCCGCACAGTCCATCACGTTCTCCTTGCTTGCCCCCTGTACAACCTTCCCAGAGCTTTCCTCGCTCCCCACAACTCAATTGCTGAGTTCTTCCAGAAAAGCCCTCAATTTTTTGTATCTCCTTACTTCATCATGCTTCCCTCTACAACCATATTTAATCCTTCTCTTCCACCCCCTCTCTACTTTGTTATTTTCACCCATGCACCTCCTTTCTTGATCACAGCTTTCTGACTTTTTGTTCTTGTATTTCTCTCAATCTCCCCTTGTTTCCTTTCCTTCCTACCTCTAGAATGATCTGACTTCTCAGGCACAATTTGACCCTCGTTGTCGTGGTGCCCTCAAGCCCTCATCAAACAAACAAACTAATATTTGAAAGGACAAACTTTCAGTTTTTAGACAAGTTTCCACCAGTCTGTATACAATAAGCAATAGTATACAACCTTGCTCATGTACATTATTTACAACACTCTTGCACCTGAACTATTACTTAATGAATTGCTTCAACTGTAGTACACTATTTGAAGGGCACAGAAGTCTCATCACAACAACCAAAGCCCATGACATTCACCTTGTATGTATGCCCCCGCATTGCTCACACATATCCCAACCCCATATGTCAGATGTTTGGACCAGCCAAGAAAGTGTTGGGGGAAATACTTCACCAACACTACAAGGAAAGTGGATTTAAAAAGTATTAAAAAGCCAACCCGTGCAACCCTGCTAGGAAATTGTACACGAAAGCCTCTAAAATAGAGCATAATATATGCTGTACATTGAAGGCACCATCATAGGCCTATATTGAGTCTAAAGAGGGATCATATACATATACAGTAGCTTGAGATTAATGTAGCTTTAATGGTGATGATGCAAATGATAATCTTTCAGTATCATTTTGCGCACACCACTGTCCCCCTTCCATCTTATTAATGCACACCACTGACCCGTTGTGTGTATTGATTCCTTCTCCCCATCATGTTATTAATGCACAAACCACTATCCCACTGTGTGTATTGATATCCCCTCCCCCTATCATCCACTGGCCCACTGGGTATTGATACCCCACCCCGTCATGTTATCAATGTACACACCACTGGCCCACCGTGTGTATTGATATCCCTCCTCCTCCCGGTCATGTTATTAATGCACACACCACTGGCCACTGTGTGTATTGATATCCCCTCCCCCTCCTTCCGGTCATGTTATTAATGCACACACCACTGGCCCACTGTGTTCCTTGATAAATCATGTTATTAATGCACACACCACTGGCCCACTGTGTGTATTGATACCCCCACCCCTGGTCATGTTATTAATGCACACACCACTGGCCCACTGTCATTGATACCCCCACCCTCTCTCCCACTCACCGTCATGTTATTAATGTACACACCACTGGCCCACTGTGTGTATTAATACCCCCTCCCCCTTATTATGTTATTAATGCACACATTACTGGCCCACTGTGTAAATTGATACCCCCACCCACCCCTATCATCCACTGGCCCACTGTGTATTGATACCCCCACCCCCGTCATGTTATCAATGCACACACCACTGGCCCACCGTGTGTATTGATATCCCCCTCCCCTCCCGGTCATTTTATTAATGCACACACCACTGGCCACTGTGTGTATTGATATCCCCTCCCCCTCCTTCCGGTCATGTTATTAATGTACACACCACTGGCCCACTGTGTGTATTGATAACCCCCTCTCCGCCCCTATCATGTTATTAATGCACACACCACTGGCCCACTGTGTGTATTGATACCCCACCCTGGTCATGTTATTAATGCACACACCACTGGCCCACTGTGTATTGATACCCCCACCCTCCCTTCCACTTTCTTTCATGTTATTAATGTACACACCACTGGCCCACTGTGTGTATTGATACTCCCCGATTATGTTATTAATGCACACATTACTGGCCCACTGTGTGTATTGATACCTCCCCCACTCACCCCTATCATCCACTGGCCCACTGTGTTTGATACCCCCACCCCCCTGTCATGTTATCAATGCACACACTACTGGCCCACTGTGTGTATTGATACTCCCCATTATGTTATTAATGCACACATTACTGGCCCACTGTGTGTATTGATACCTCCCCCTCCCTTCTTCCGGTCATGTTATTAATGCACACACCACTGGCCCACTGTGTGTATTGATAACCCCCTCTCCGCCCCCTATCATGTTATTAATGCACACACCACTGGCCCACTGTGTGTATTGATACCCCCACCCTGATCATGTTATTAATGCACACACCACTGGCCCACTGTGTATTGATACCCCCACCCTCCCTCCCACCTTCTGTCATGTTATTAATGCACACACCACTGGCCCACTGTGTGTATTGATACTCCCCATTATGTTATTAATGCACACATTACTGGCCCACTGTGTATATTGAAACCTCCCCCTCCCCTTCCTTCCCCCTCCCGTCATGTTATTAATGCAGGCATCACTGGGCCCACTGTGTGTATTGATACCTCTTCCCTCCCTTCATGTTATTAATGCACACGTCACTGGCCCACTGTGTGTATTGATACCCCCCCTCCCTTTCTCCACCCCCTCCCCTTCCCCCTCCTCTCCCTTTCCTTTGAAAAAAGTGCACAAATAATATTATTAAATGTCCATCTGATAGGAACACATATTGATTTCCTTGTATCTTACAGCTGTTATGAGATATTTTATATTAAGTCAAAAAGTTGGCCTTTTTACCCGAGTTTACCCTGCACCATGAAAAAAATATTGGTGAAACTTTGCAAAAAATGAGCTTAAAAAATTACCATTTGTATTGCATGGTACTTTATTTTGCACAAATACTTAAACATTTTTGAAAATTTACTAATGATAATGAAAACTCACATACAGTATTGGTGGATACTAAAAGTAATTAATCTACTCCATCAAATCATTTTCAATTTTCATGCTTTATGTCCCTATTACTGTGGAATAGACCATTATGATGAATAAAATATATATACATGTACAAATAAAAAGTTTAAATACTTTTAATCAAAAGTGAGCATCAGAACCACAAGGCATTTCTATTAAAGTTAGCATCTGAACCACATGACCTTTCTGCCAAGTTACATGTAGCATTGGAACCACAAGGCATTTCCGCCAAAGTTAGCATCATGCACAGAGCCACAAGGCATTTCTGCCAAGTTACATGTAGCATTGGAACCACAAGGCATTTCTGCCAAAGTTAGCATCTGAACCACATGACATTTCTGCCAAGTTACATGTAGCATTGAACCACAAGGCATTTCTTCCAAAGTTAGCATCTGAACCACATGACATTTCTGCCAAGTTACATTTAGCATTGGAACCACAAGGCATTTCTGCAAAGTCAGCATCAGAACCACAAGGCATTTCTGCCTCTGGTGAAGATTTGATGACCAAAGAAGAAAATGTTTTACAACATATTTGTTTTTCCTATATATTCTACAGTAAAACACTAATTACCTGGGGCACATTTGTCTCTGACTGTCCAGTGCCTTTAAACATCAACAAACCAAACCATCGTGATGGTTGCCATAACAATAACTTATTTTTACTTAATTGATAATCTTATTATTTATTTATTCTTCTTTATACAGAATTCCCCCCACATATGAGGGGTGGCATGCCTCATCCTGCAAGACGCCCAGAGATGAAATCAGGTACGTGACTTAATAAATAATAATAATAGGAACATTTATATAGCGCTTAATCCACACTGTGGAGTATGCTCAAAGCGCTTATACAATAGAAATGATAGATTAATGTAAATAAACGATTACATTAAATTATAATAAAAATCAATAATACTTTTTAAACAAATATGTTTTGAGCTGAGATTTAAACGTATTCAAAAATTTAATGTCTTTTATGGATTTGGGAATATCATTCCATTTTCTGGCGGCTGCCACTGTGAAAGACCTGTAACCAAAAGATTTTAGTCTCCACTTTGGTATATCCAGCAATTGCTTGTCACTAGACCTGAGACACCTTTTTGGCTGATAGATGGACAGAAGCTCACAGAGGTATTCTGGTGCTGATCCGTCTATACACTGGTAGGCTAAACACAATATTTTATACTCGATTCTAGCTTCAACTGGTAGCCAGTGCAAAAGCTTTAACGCGGCTGTAATACTGTCACGTTTTGATGTTTTAGTGCCAAGGCCTGTAGGGAGGTGGGAGTAACTGCTCCCTCACCCCACCCCCACAGAATTTCCCCCACATATGAGGGGTGGCATGCCCCATCTTGAAAAATGCCCAGAGATGAAATCAGGTATGTGACTTCAAGACAAATATATGCATAAAGGCCTGTAGGGAGGTGGGAGTAACCGCGTCCCCACCCCCACAGAATTTTCCCCACATATGAGGGGTGGCATGCCCCATTCAGCAAGAAGCTCAAGCATGGAATTGGGTATGTGACTATATACTGTACATAGGGAGGTGGGAGGGATGGTTGGCATAACACCTCCCTCCCCACACCAACTGCGAAGGTACACAAGTCTTATATACCTTTTATAATTTATGTGAAACTTGGATATTTTACTGAGAAAACCCCTGCCCCCTTCCTCATCCCCATGGAAACTTTTGGCTACATGCCTGGCATTTGTAATTGATTGATTTATTAATTTTATTGTGAGATCAAATTTACAAAACACAAGCATATGCAAAATTATGTTGTAGAATGAAAAATAAAAGAACAACAAAAAGAAATTTGCAGTCATGGATGATATCCTGTACAGTGAATTTGTACTCTATCTGTAGGCAGGTTAACCTTGAAAGATATGCATGCGTGGGGTCCGTGTGTGTGTGTGTGTGTGCAATTGTAGCCAAAGGTTTCTCAACCTAAATAATAGCCTTGAAACCCCAAAATAATCAAACAATTAGACCAGATGGTAGAAATCAGTTACCGCACTGCAAAAATTGATCATCTTACAGCGCTTTGAATTCTCAAGTCATTAAAGGAATTATCACAGGGATTTTCATGCTATTAACAGTGCTTATGATAGAGGGCTATTAGCAGTGTTTATGATAAAGGGCTATTAATGGTGTGGAAGCCATTTTGATATTTTATTTCATTTCAAAGCTTTCACTGGTGTGTTGAAAAGTGATCACATTAGTGAGAGGGGTAGAGGGATTCACCGTCCTTTATCAAGTTTTCCCCCTTGATCAGAATTCCCCCTTAAAAATATTGGGAAAGGGGGAATTTCGACAAGATATTTAGTGGTGTAGTTGTTGCTTTAGCATAAATACAATATTTTAAGATTTATTTTTGTATTTTTTCTTGTGAATAACGAAAATGGAGGATTTTTGTACATATTTAAATTGTTTGTGAAATTTCCTTTCCAATGATGCCAGTCTAAATATGTTTTCTCAAAGCAAAACAATAGAAAATAAACAATTAACAATCACAGCTGTAATTACTCATGAAAAACAAAGCTGCGCTCACAGCCGGTAATCAAAGCTGGGATGTGTGCGTTGCTAGCTCAGTCACTATTTGCTACAACCAGAATACATATGCTTCAACATATGGGTCTGTTTTTTGATTGAATAATGGCAATAATAAAGAGGCTCTGTTTGTTTTCAATTAAAAGTACATAAAATAAGTTTTATAAAAGTACTTTTGGCGTGCGGAATGTAGGCGCACTGCGCTCCAGACTTATGATTTTTTGACAAATTTGTCTCAAAAAGTCTAAAACTCATAACATTTTGCACAACTTTTGCCAAAAAAAGATATTGATGATAGGGGCAGACAAAATTTGACCGGAATTGGATACTTTGATTTCTATTCAAGCAAAAGCTAGATCTGGAAGTATAGCAAGTAAGCCTTTTCTTCTCTTTTTTTCTTCTCCAAATTACACTTTTAAGTATGTCAATTAATTCTTTAACCATGTCATATTATCAATCATTTTTTTTTTCAAGTTGGAAGAGAATATTGTACAGAACAAGAAAATACTTGATAGCAGTGGTAAAGTAACATGTTCAAACATTTTTTATGCTTTCAAAATGCTTGATTCTTCAACATTTGGCCAAATTTGGTTGTCATGGAAACGATCATCAACAACTTACAAATAAACAGATTTAAGCTAAAACATCATAGACTTCAAGAAAATCTTTTAATTACATTTGAAAAAATCAAATATGACAAAAATAAAACAGCTTTGGTTTTTGCACTGCCATGGGTTGAAACATCATTGATGTCTAGTTTTCGTTATATGTTGTGTATTTTTTAGATTTTCTCTATATCAACCCATTTTTCTCAAAAAATCTTCAACATAACCCCCATAAAAAGTTATATTTCCTGAAAGAACTATTCGAGCTCTTTCTATTGATATCAGGAATAAGTTTATATCACGTTGTTAAGCTACCCAAATAATTTTTTGAAAAGGTATGTGTAACCGGGTGTCACGACCGGTTTGGGTATTTAAGGGTTAATTGTCATGTGCACATGTTCAGAGCTTGCAAAATTCGCCATGTTTAATCGATCGCAGAAATTTTAAAACTTAAACTTGCGATTCTACACAGCCCTTTCAGCCATTTTGTAGGCAACAAAATGAAGATGGAACTCCCCTTTATACAAATTATTATTGACTGGATGTATTTTTAAAGTAATCTTAAAGATACTATTGAATTTGTGCCTAGGACCTAGTGTTCAGAACTAGTGTATACATCGTGACTTCAAAATTAGATTTAGATAACCAAGTGATAACTAACTTGTGTGTTTGCCAAATACTAAGATTTACTTGAATTTTGTTAGAATAAGTTGATTTTAGTATGAAATATTAAGAAAAGAAGACAAAAAAACATGATTTTTTGACATTTACCCACTTCATTTTTCTTTAAAAAACCCCGGGAAAGATAGGTTTTTTTTCAACAGTTTTTATCACTCCCGGAATTTCCATTTGTAATTACGAATCCTTATGTTATCAAGATTGTGCAGTACTGGGATAGGGATACCAGAACTTATATGACTAATGGGATCCTGCACAATGCTATCGATTGCACCGTCAATTGCAGGAAAAGAGAGGTTTTTTTCATACTTAAAAAAATATTTGTTACAAGGGTCTTTACTCTTAGAACATGTTTTATGAGCAGGAAACAATACATTTCAAGATGTTGATGCTATATGTTTGAGGAGAAACACTTCCACAGAACAGTATTGTAAATTCACTGTTCCTGCTTGAAAAGCACTTTTCTTGGAACAGCAGGAATTTTTACCCCTGCCAATGCATTGGCATTTAGATGTTCATGTGACCTGCCGCATGTTTTAATCCATTTATGGCACTTCTTCAGATCTTTTGAGTTTTTAGCAAAATGAATAAACAAAATTCTGTTTGCTACATGTTCTGGGTATTACAGAATCGGATTTACAAAGCCTGTAGGTGCAATTTTTGTTCTCCATTTTGTTGTCACTCAGTCTGTGTGTGCAGAAATTTGGTTTGTGCAGCACTTGGTTATGCAGATGTGGTTGCTAGGCAAATTCCTGCAGTGATTGGTTGAAAATGCTGTCAATCATCTAAGTTAGAGAGGGTAATTGGGATGGGATACAACAAGCTCTTTGTACTCTTGTGCTTCTTTAACTTCATTTGCTGCTTAAAAGAAAGGTGACGTTACCGGCTACCTACTGTGGGGTAGCGCTTATCATACCTGTCTACAGACCACGAGGCCCTGGGTTCAAGCCTGGGTCGGGTAGACATGCCAGTGTACCACAACTGGTTATCAAAGGCCATGGACATTGACTTGGTTGTTGATGTTATGTCTGTCCATATTTCATACCTGTGTTCTGATCCGGGTCGTATTAAGCATTTCGTGATAGCATTGTTACTATCATAACCGAATACGCAGGCGACGACCCCGTCATTGTAATTGTGTGTTCACTCGTCATCGTCGGCATTGCCAGCACAATGCTTTCACTTCTGAATTTTTTTATGGGGTAATACCTTTTGTTTTAAGTGATACCAAAGTAGCTTCTTCATCTATTTTTTTTCTTCATTTTGTGTTCTTTTTCTTGTAAAACTTCTCCTTTGAAGAGCACTGACAGTACTGTGACTGTACACTGACTACACTGACTGTACTGTGACTGTACACTGACTACACTGACTGTACTGTGACTGTACACTGACTGTACTGTGACTGTACACTGACTGTACTGTGACTGTACACTGACTGTACTGTGACTGTACACTGACTGTACTGTGACTGTACTGTGACTGTACACTGACTGTACTGTGACTGTACACTGACTGTACTGTGACTGTACACTGACTGTACTGTGACTGTACACTGACTGTACTGTGACTGTACACTGACTGTACTGTGACTGTACACTGACTGTACTGTGACTGTACACTGACTGTACTGTGACTGTACACTGACTGTACTGTGACTGTACACTGACTGTACTGTGACTGTACACTGACTGTACTGTACACTGACTGTACTGTGACTGTACACTGACTGTACTGTGACTGTACACTGACTGTACTGTGACTGTACACTGACTGTACTGTGACTGTACACTGACTGTACTGTGACTGTACACTGACTGTACTGTGACTGTACACTGACTGTACTGTGACTGTACACTGACTGTACTGTGACTGTACACTGACTGTACTGTGACTGTACACTGACTGTACTGTGACTGTACACTGACTGTACTGTGACTGTACACTGACTGTACTGTGACTGTACACTGACTGTACTGTGACTGTACACTGACTGTACTGTGACTGTACACTGACTGTACTGTGACTGTACACTGACTGTACTGTGACTGTACACTGACTGTACTGTACACTGACTGTACTGTGACTGTACACTGACTACACTGACTGTACTGTGACTGTACACTGACTGTACTGTGACTGTACACTGACTACACTGACTGTACTGTGACTGTACACTGACTACACTGACTGTACTGTGACTGTACACTGACTGTACTGTGACTGTACACTGACTACACTGACTGTACTGTGACTGTACGGTGACTGTACTGTGACTGTACTGTGACTGTACACTGACTGTACACTGACTGTACTGTGACTGTACACTGACTGTACACTGACTGTACTGTGACTGTACACTGACTGTACACTGACTGTACTGTGACTGTGCTGTGGGTGTCTGTACAATACACGTAAATTAAATCCATGCTCAGTGCTGTACAAGATCTATGAATCTGCCACTTCAATCATTTCAGTGGTTAATTACTAACCAAGCTTGACATTATGTTCTGTGTACACAGTTGAGGATTCACCAAAGCACTTAACCAAATGGCAGTAATCATAATCCCACAAATGCTTCCATCTACTCCAGCTATTGAAGCAAGTTAATTGATTTCAAAGAGTCTCATTAGTGCAGTGTAGATTAATGCTGGTATGATAGTTTTATTAAGTATGGTATACACACAGTAGGCATATGATGGGTCTACAATTACATAGGCAGCGGAACCATCCCGATCACCCCGACCATGGTTGGGACAAAAATTTGTTCGACAATTGTCTGACCAAAAGGCAAATTTTTTTGCGACAATGGTCTAACCAAGGTTATGCCTATTCAGTATTTCACTGTAATGTTCTAATGTATAACTAATGATTTTCATATCGAGTTCACAATTAATATTTTACAAAAAAACTATTTCGAATTAGCCTCGGACGTGGTGTTATGTTCGCTGTAGCCACACACGCAATTATTACGGTAAAGTCCTAAAGACATGCGCGTCCTATAGTTTAATTGCTTTAATGCTTTTCTTAGATTCCCAGGATAGATAAAACAATATACTCTACTATGTTTACAAATAATGTAAAACGCGTCAAAGGACGCAATCTTTCACAACGGAATTGTAGATTAGCTTCCCTGATTGGTAGATCGTCCAGTACTTCATAGAATTAGGAAAATGATGGTCTATTACTTTCCTGTTGGAAGTATGTTATCGTGTAATTTGACCAAGAATAGGCTAAATGGCTCTGATACTTAACAAGAATTTCAAAATAATATGGCTACTTAGAGTTAAGAAGAATTTATCCGCAAAGCAATATTGTTGCTAAACCAGTAAGAAATGTAAAAATAAAGTCCTTACAAAATGCTTAAACTGCAGAGCTTCCAGGGGTTCCCCCTGGACCACCACCAGGGCTTTTCTCCTGGACTTCACCGGGCCCATGACCCCAGGCTGTTGGGTTCGCGTGAACATGGCCGGCTCAATAATTTTGACATTCCACCGCCACTGACTGAAAGGGTTAGTTCAGTGGTTAAGAAAGTCTATCTTATATGAAAGAGGACTTCAAAAGAAACACAAATGTGAAGAAAGCATTCAAAAATCTTATTCCGTTAAGGAGATATTTAAGTTTAAAGTTTGGTATCATTTGTATAGAAACGATTGAAAACAGACTAGTTGTGATGTCATAGCCTCAGATTCTTCAAAGTCTTTATGTATTCTATCATATTTTGTGATTTTTGATTTTGTGGCTTATAAACCAAGGAATATGTCAAAAAAGTAGTAAAACTGAATCTAGGAAGGGTATTTATAATATACACTGTACCACCAGAAGAAACTTTTAAGAAAAATAATTTAAATAGTGAAATATTTAGATAAACTTTCTTTAAACTACGTAAAAACTTTAAGGAATCTGAAACTGAAGTCACAACTAGTCTGATTTCAGTCGTTTCTACAGAAATGATACCAAACTTTAAACTTGAATATCTCCTTAATGGAATAATATTTTTTAATGCTTCTTTCTTTACCATTTTGTTTCTTTTAAAGTCCTCTTTCATATCAGATGGACATGCTTGACCACTGAACTAATCCTATAATATCTCCTTAACGGAATGAGATTTTTGAATGCTTTCTTCACCATTTTGTTTCTTTTAAAGTCCTTTATCATATCAGATGGACATGCTTGACCACTGAACTAATCCTTCAAGAAATACATATGGACAGGTAGCAACATTATATACTGAAACTTTTGAAAATTTACTAAAAACATGAAAACAGCAACAAAAAATTCCATCAAATCTGTTACAAACTGACCAGTTTACAGCATTTAAAAACTTAGATACTAATGGAACGGGACCTTGGAACGGGACATTGGAATGGGACAATTAGACTATTTGAGTTTTTCGATCTTCACAAAAATATGTTTAGTGGGAGTAGTTGGCTATAGTGAACATGAAATTGGATATCATTATAACCTTAACCCAGATTTAGCAGTAGTACTTATGCAGCGGTCCAACAGCATTTCACAGACACCCCTTCCCCACGCCCCTCACCCCTCAAGGCACGTTCAAGATTCGTGGTTGTTACGATATTTAATCTTCAGGGAAAAAATTTGAAGCTTGGGTGAATCTTGACCTAAAATATTTTTAAGTAGTGTGAATCTTATACTGAATTTTTTTCAAGAGAGGTGAATCATTCCCTAAAACTTGCAGATGGGTGAATAATTGTCAAAATTCTTCAATCTAAACGACAGAAATGCTTCGATTCAAATAACATTAGTGTTGAACTGAAAAATGGTAAGTGCTCAAGTTATACTATTTCCAACAGATTTCATTCTATCATACAAAGGATAATGGGGAATAATAAAATGGTACATTATGATACTATTATACTGATTGATTAAACAGTAAAAAGTAAAGAAAATCAATTTTTTCTTCTGGTGATTCTTTACCTAAAATAATTGACCGAGGTGAATCTTGACCCAATTTGTTTTTTTGCCATGGTGAATCTTGACCTGAATTTTTTTTGACCAAGGTGAGTCTCTGCCCCAAAAATATTGCGGTTATGTGAATCTTGACCTGAAAACAAAATTCTGAAAAAGGTGAGAAAAGGTAAACGCTTGAGGGGGGTACAGTATGCTGTTTGACTGTTGCATTATTTTGATATTTGAAATTTGCGAAAGAATTATCGTAAAGAATAAGATTAAAGAGTTTTGGCATATTCTTGTTTATGAATAGTAGCTTTTGTGCATATACTGAAAATATTTACAAACTTAGAAATTTGTCATGACATAAAACCTTTAAAGTGCTAATTGTGACCAATAAGGGTGTTTCAGCTGACATCACAAGGTCACATGACTTTGTTCACATTGTCATTTGTGGGGAAAAAACCATTGTCATCTGCTGTACACTAGACTTGCATACGTTTACATGTTATTTTATCAGATTATTTTTGTAAGATAATTATGCTGGAATCTTTCTGTGCTGTTGAATGTGTGCGGGGGAATAAAAAGACATTTTCTTAATTTCCATCTGATCCTGATCGACGTTCAAAGTTGGTTTCTGCTGTATGCCGCAACCGCTTCAACCTACACTAAGATTTGCAGCGAGCACTTTTTATCAGGTATGTAGGCTTTGTCTGAGTATAACAAACAATCAGCTGGCATTAATATTAAAGTTACTTCGTATACCCGGTGAATATATCAAACTTAAGGAAAATATGAAGTAAAATGGTAAGCGAACACAAATTGTACTTGATAAAATTTACTGAACTGGTACTGGTATGTTAGTATGTTTGTTGTATGTGTGATGTGACTAAGCTGTGTGATCACGCGTGAAACACAGCGATGTCACCACCCTGCAAAATGGCTTCCAGATGAGTTAGAGAGTCACGTGATGAAATATGTATTATTATTATTAAGTTATGTTTATATAGCACTTATTCTAAAAGAGAGCTATAAGTGCTTTACAAGAGCATAAACAAATGAAAAGTTAATTACTTATCAATACATAAAAGAAACAAAATAAAAATGATTCAGCACCTTAAACCCTCATAATAGGTAAAAGCTAAAATATTAGCAGTATACGAATAAAAGAAATAATTAAGTTTTAAACGTTCAGTCCAGATACATGAATAAGATAAAACAGTTAATAAAATAGCAGTAAAACTACCAATCTTAAACACAAAACACTAAGAGAAATAAAAAAGTTATCAAACAATTAAAATGCATTAAAAGATGAAACCTGGGGTGAAAAAAAAAAAAAAAAAATTAAAAAGTTAAAATAAAGTCACTGAAATACTGTTTAAAAAAATGCATTTTCATTTCTCTGTTCTTCTCAGGAATTATGCACATTTATCTCCATATACCTGTAGTACTCTTTTTTTTAAACCATTTTTAAATTACTTCATGCCCTACTAGACAGTATGATGACTGAGGGCCCTAGGGAAATAAACAGACCAGTAATTGATGTAGAGCAGGTGGAGAGTGTGCTGTAAGTAACAAATTCCTGTGGAGTGCGCTACAGCATGTTGGGTGTTTATTGCTATTTCATGTAATGAAAGACACATTAATGTGTACAGTAAGTCACACATTAATGTGTAATGAACTGGTCAGGATTGAAGCTGTTTTGTAGTCACAGTTTTTCTTTTAGGCACCATTATTGTACTGTACTGTATAATGTTTATATACAAGTGCATGTTGTAGAATTACTGCATGTTGGGTGTTTATTGCTATTTCATGTAATGAAAGACACATTAATGTGTACAGTAAGTCACACATTAATGTGTAATGAACTGGTCAGGATTGAAGCTGTTTTGTAGTCACAGTTTTTCTTTTAGGCACCATTATTGTACTGTACTGTATAATGTTTATATACAAGTGCATGTTGTAGAATTACTGCATGTTGGGTGTTTATTGCTATTTCATGTAATGAAAGACACATTAATGTGTACAGTAAGTCACACATTAATGTGTAATGAACTGGTCAGGATTGATGCTGTTTTGTAGTCACAGTTTTTCTTTTAGGCACCATTATTGCACTGTACTGTATAATGTTTAGATACAAGTGCATGTTGTAGAATTACTGTTTGTTGTAACACCAGAATAGATCAGTGTTTGAAGTTTGAAAGGAATATTCCCATGGTATTTTGTTCATTTTTATTTGAAAGAGCATACTTTTAGAACCAATGTGGTACAAAAATCAGGTTGATAAATTATTATTTCTTATATACAGTACATAAATGATATTTATATATCTACATCTAAGATGAATTTCCTCTTATTTGTTGATAACACAACTGCATTTTTGCAATGTCCTTCTGTGGAGGTTGTCTTACCAAATATTGCACATGAATTCTCTCATAATTGGTTAAATGCAAATAAGTTGACTTTTAATATTTCCCAAATTACTTTTTTATTATTTGATAACAAACTTTTGAGTCCAACGGATTATACGTTAAATTTAGAAGGATTTCCCATTGTTGCATACTAAGTTTCTAGGTACAGTACCTACATGTATATTGATTGTAACCTTGATTGGAAGAAGCACATTGTACATGTAAGAGGGCAGCCACACGAGTGGAATTCTCAACCGTCTTAAACATTTTCTTCCCAAAAGTTCCCTTTTGACTCTTTACCAATTCCTTATTCTTCCTCACTTAAATTATAATCTTATAGTGTGGGGAACACTCATACCACTTCATTTAACAACTTATTCAAACTCCAAAAGCAAGCCCTTATGAACATATGCAAATTATCTTATGGGACTCATACTGCACCTCAAAGAATTAGGCATTCTCAAGTTATTTGACCTTTTCGCCTACCAGTTAGGGATATTCCTATTTTGGTCTTATCATGGTCCCCTCCCTAAGATTTTTGATCCTTTTATTCAATTTCAATACTGTCTTCCATTCACATAATACTCGATTTAAATGCATACTCCTAGATCTAAATGCATACTCCTAGATCTTAATGCATACTCCTCGATTTAAATGCATACTCCTCGATCTAAATGCATACTCCTGGATCTAAATGCATACTCCTGGATCTAAATGCATACTCCTTGATCTAAATGCATACTCCTGGATCTAAATGCATACTCCTCGATTTAAATGCATACTACTCGATTTAAATGCATACTCCTCGATTTAAATGCATACTCCTCCATCTAAATGCATACTCCTCCATCTAAATGCATACTCCTCGATTTAAATGCATACTCCTCCATCTAAATGCATACTCCTGGATCTAAATGCCTACTCCTCCATCTAAATGCATACTCCTCGATTTAAATGCATACACCTCCATCTAAATGCATACTCCTCCATCTAAATGCATACTCCTCGATTTAAATGCATACACCTCCATCTAAATGCATACTCCTCCATCTAAATGCATACTCCTCCATCTAAATACATACTCCTCTACCACGAACACACGTATTATGCAATCTCAAGTGTACAGGTGTTAAATTCTGGTATTCTCTACCTATTACCATAAGAAATTCGTTATCGTTGCAGGGAGCGATTTGTTTGTAAAAAAATTGATTAGCAGTTTTGCTACTCATTTCATGAAAATGATTTACAATACATTAAAATTTATTAGCAATAATGATGCATGTTAAGGCCCCATTGATTTTGTATTACTCTTTGTTCTAATATTCTTTAAATGGTACTTTTTCAATGCAGTTTTCAGTTTTCCTCTATTAGGTGAAAAAAATTGCACAACCAGTATGGCAAAAGTATTGACTCCATTCCCCAATTTTGCTTTCCAGATCATCAATTTACTTCCATAGTATTAATCATCAATTTTTATAGAAAATGTGCATGAAAATGAAGCGTTGGCATACATGGCACAGCAGTGTCAGGAAAGTGGTGGGCGTGGTGTGATGGGTGCCATCCTTCCATGTACCAACAAATAATGAACCTTCGATTTTGATCTCCAAGTCATGAAGCGTCCGCATACATGGCACAGCAGTGTCAGGAGGGTGGTGGGCGTTGTATAATGGGTGCCATCCTTCCATGTTCCAATATATAATGAACCTTCAATTTTGATATCCAGGTCATGGGGCATCAGCATACATGGCACAGCAGTGTTAGGAGGGTGGTGGGTGTGGTATGGTGGGTGCCATCCTTCCATGTACCAATAAATAATGAACCTTCAATTTGATTTGATTTTGATCTCCAAGTCATGAGGCATGAGCATACATGGTACAGCAGCGGCTGGAGGGTGGTGGGCATGAAATGATGGGTACCATCCTTCCATGTACCAATAAATAATAAGCCTTTGATTTGATTGTGATCTCCAGGTCATGAGGCGTCAGCATACATGGCACAGCAGAGGCAGGATGGTGGTGGGTGTAGTATGATGGGTACCATCCTTCCATGTACCAATAAATGATAAGCCTTTGATTTGATTTTGATATCCAGGTCATGAGGCGTCAGCATACATGGCACAGCAGAGGCAGGATGGTGGTGGGTGTAGTGTGTAGGTACCATCCTTCCATGTACCAATAAATGATAAGCCTTTGATTTGATTTTGATCTCCAGGTCATGAAGCGTCAGCATACATGGCACAGCAGAGGCAGGATGGTGGTGGGTGTAGTATGATGGGTACCATCCTTCCATATACCAATAAATGATAAGCCTTTGATTTGATTTTGATCTCCAGGTCATGAGGCGTCAGCATACATGGCACAGCAGAGGCAGGATGGTGGTGGGTGTAGTGTGATAGGTACCATCCTTCCATGTACCAATAAATTATAAGCCTTTGATTTGATTTTGATGTCCAGGTCATGAGGCGTGAGCATACATGGTACAGCAGCGGCTGGATGGTGGTGGGGGTGGTATGATGGGTACCATCCTTCCATGTACCAATAAATAATAAGCCTTTGATTTGATTTTGATCTCCAGGTCATGAGGCGTCAGCATACATGGCACAGCAGAGGCAGGATGGTGGTGGGCGTGGTATGATGGGTACCATCCTTCCCGTGTACGCCGTTGGCATATTCCTCTACTTCGGCTACGTAATTTACAAGGTAATTCAAAGTATGTGAATAAGTTGTATTCAATGTATTAAAAGAAAGCAGTGGTATGGGCAGGACTGAGCAGGAAACTCCACCCTAGTATCAGACACAGTATCCAATCTGAATCTGTTTATTCAAGCAGTTGGCATATTCAGTGGGGGCTGGCCGAGGAGCAGGTGAAATCTCATACAAAATATGACTTACAGCGGAAAATATAAGGATGGCCTTCTTTGTCTGTATATAACTGAATTATTGTCGATTTTACACCCAATATCTCAGGAGTATTTGGAAAAAATGGATTAACCTTTTGTTTCCTCTCTTTACTCTTATCTGGACCAACCAGCTTTCTGCAATTGAGATCTATTTTATGACATGCTGATTGCATTTATATGAATTTTCAGGAAACATATCGCAACACCACCAGACCCCTAGCTTGATTTAAAAAGGGGCAGGGTGCTTGACTTATTGAGGGGCACATTAATGCGCATATGAAGCACTGCATCTTTTTGGCATGGAGTCCAGGGGCCCTCTAAGGGCGCAATACCCTAGTGAAGAAGATCTAGAATTTTAGCTACATAATCATACCTTAGAATGAAACTATTCTGATTGATGTAAGGTATTTCATTTATGACATTAATTATGATTATCATGTATAATTTTTTTCTTCTAAAAACTTCTAAAAAAAAACAACACACATTTTTTTCTAATGAGGGACAGGGCAGACCCCCAGGAGGGGCTGGGTGGACCCCAGGCGGCAGGGAGGGGCAGCAGGGGACCACAGAGGGGCGGCCTGAAACAGCAAAGCTAGGGGTCTGACCATATCCCCAATCTCCTCTGTCCATCTAACACTTAACTTATGTTGTATACAGTACCTAATGAATTGATTGGATCCACCACAATTGTCTGCATAAACCCTAGTGCCAATTCAAAGCACCAGGTGATAGACTGTTCAGTAATGCTGTAGGTATGAGGATTGGTAGTATTTCCAAGATGGTTCCACTAAACATTATTCGTTCTCTACAAAATGGAGGTAAAACATTTCCGTAGCTGTCTTCACCCCTTTAAGCTTCTAAGTTTATTTGCATCGTGTTAAAACTAAGTATCAGGTTTTCACAATTTAAGGGCTGTGGAGTTGGAAAAAAGTTTGTGAGAAGAAACATTTTATTCATGAAAAAAAAAAACATAGGAAGAAAACAAACCCAACGAATTCAATATTTACCAACTTTCAAGTTATTTTGTCAATAAAAAAAAAGGAAGAAAAAAAAAAAGTCCAATAAATAAAAGCAAATGACACGTCATTGCAATTAAATTTTCCGTGAAAACATTTTCCCCGGGAAGATTTGGCGATGAATTCAATTGGAAGCGTGGGAAATGTTACCATTTTTTCCAACTCCTAAGGGCTGTTGTAATCAATGTTGTGCTCCTTTTTTTAAAGGAAGGAAAAGGGAAAGTTTCTGTAGCTCTCTGGATAGATATGTTTCAAATCTTGTTTCTTCTGTACATTGCGATTTATGCCGAGTTGGTTTCTGTTAACTGCAGATATTTTTGAAAGAAAAGCCTACAACAGAAACCCGTGAGTCGTGGGCGCAGCAGGCCAGTAAACCTGCACAGGATATGGAGCAGTACGAACCTACCCTGGAGAGACAACAAGAGGAAGCGTTGCAGAAGAGGCTGTCGGAACAACTGAAAGCAGAAAACTATTTGCCTAGGAGGGCAGCTAGGGGATCTAAAGGTAGGTAAAAAGGGTCAGTCTGTTAGTCCACATGAATTGAATTGGAACAAAATTTCTGCCTTTCGCAAAGAAGTCCAATTATTTTTGTCTTGCTTGAAAGAAAATTTATAAAATGAACACTTATTCCTCAAAAAAACTCACAAATTTTCTGCCTTTAGCAAGGAAGTCCAACTATTTTTGTGTCTTGCTTGAAAGAAAATTGATAAAATGAACACTTATTCCTCAAAAGAACTCTCAATTTTCTGCCTTTGGCAAGGAGTTCCAACTATTTTGGTGTCTTGCTTGAAAGAAAATTTATAAAATGAACACTTATTCCTCAAAAGAACTCACAAATTTTCTGCCTTTCGCAAGGAAGTCACAACTATTTTTGTGTCTCGCTTGAAAGAATTTTTTTTAAATAAACACTTATTCCTCAAAAGAACTCACAAATTTTCTGCCTTTCGCAAGGAAGTCCAACTATTTTTGTGTCTTGCTTGAAAGAAAATTGATAAAATGAACACTTATTCCTCAAAAGAACTCACAAATTTCTGCCTTTCGCAAGGGAGTCTTAACTATTTTTGCGTCTTGCTTGAAAGAAAATTTATAAAATGAAGACTTATTCTGCAAAAGAACTCACAAATTTTGCATTACAATTAAAATATTTGTGTCGGCATGAAAGAAAAGCAAACGATGAAGCCTTGCTTCAATAGAGCTAGAAGACAAAAGCTGTCTTTAATAGGAATTAAACATAAAAGACTGATGATGTCCTCCAAGTGAAGCTGCGTTTAATTTTAACTTGGAGATTTGGTAGATTTTGGTAGATCTGAATTATAAGGAAACTCCTTTCTCCCACCCTCTGCAGGAAAAGTATTCTTTTCTTCTGGATATCCAGCCATGTTGTCATCCCAGGCAATGACAGGGCTGATGCAGCCGCTAAGCTTGGCCTCAACCTCCTCCCTACTCTTTTTCCCAAAACCCTCTCTGACATCAAACCGCTTATCACTTCCCTTGTTCGTGACCGCTGGCAAACCTCATGGAACTCCCAAATTGATAACAAACTCCACGTTATCCAGCCCACAATTCTGATCAAATCCACCATCAACAACCTCTCTCATATCGACAACGTTCATATTACCCGTCTTAGAATTGGTCACACCTACCTCACTCACTCCCACCTCCTTATTGGCTCCCCCCAACTCCTCTGCAACAATTGCCATTGCACCCTCACAATCCATCACGTTCTCCCTGCTTGCCCCCCTGTACAACCTTCTCAGAGCTTCCCTCGCTCCCCACAACTCAATTGCAAAGTTCTTCCAGAATAATCCTTTGGATAAAATAATTTCCTTCCTTTATCATGCCTCCCTCTACAACCATATTTATTTCTCCTCTTCCACCCTCTCTACTTTGAATTTGTTTTAACCATGTACCTCCCCTCTCGATCACAGCTTTCTGACCTTTTGTTCTTGAATTTCTCTCATCCCCCTTCCCCCTTCTCCCCTACCTCTAGAATGATCTGATCTCACAGGCACAATTTGACTTTCATTGTAGTGGTGCCGTTAAGCCCTCATCAAACAAACAAACATAAGGAAAATATCAAGTTGAGTTTGTTTAAGTTTAATACACATTTAAGTTAAGGGTTAATGGTTTTGTTTTCATGTAAATTATCTAAGTAAAAGGTGTCGAAAATATTCCATGAAAATTGTGACAGAAATAATTTTAATGTAGTAAATACATTTTACATGCTCACATTTTACCACACATGTTTGCAATTTAATGTACGCCTTATCACATAATTACGTGGGGACATGCTTAGAGCAATGAATTTCAAATATTGGGGCCAAAACCTTAATGTTTTACTACATACATGCAAGGGCCACCTTGCTTATTTCAAGAAATAATTTGATTTTTTTAAAGAATCATTTGTTAAAAAATATTTTTTATGCATTTTTTTTTTGAATTTTATATGAAGAATTTCTGTTTTCCTGCAGTTATAACGGTAGAAACCCTGGCTCTTGTCCAGGTTTGGAAGAACATTTATGTTTAACAAAATGATTGGTAGTGAAAAACAAAATGTTCATGCATACTGTACACACTTTGTCCTACAGTTTTTACACTAAGAGTCATTTTTTTTTTTTTGTGGGGAAAGATGGGGAAGGGGGTTCCTCTTGTGTGTGTTTTTTTTTTTTTTTTTTCTTCTGGGGAGAGGGAGCATTTCGTTTTGGAAAAAGGACAAAAATGTTCAAATTTGGTTGAAACAGCCATTTTTTTAAATATATTTTTTGCGGAAATTTCACTTTCTTTGATTAGTTTTGAGTGGGAATTTGATAATATGTGCGGGCATTGCGCAATTCATTAATGTGAACACTGTTGTCATATGACCTTGCCTCTCATGAAACCTTTTCTCCTTTTTCCCATGAAGAAGACGAGGTGGAGGGTTGAAACACCGTCTGGCGGAGACAGAGAAAACCATGGAGAAAATGATGGAGATGATGAATAATATGGGGATGGTGTTCAACCAGGTCACCAAACAGATGCACTGTGAGTTTGTGGGTGTGAGTGGGGGTAAGGTACCAGAAGGAGTTACATTGGTGGGGGTCAAGGCACCATGGGAGGGGAATAAAAAGAACAGCACGGGAAGGTGTGTAACTAGGCCACCAAGCAGATGCACTGTGAGTTTGTGGGCATGGGTGTTGTAAGGTACCAGGGGTAGGGCACATTGGTGGGGGTGAAGGTACTTGGGGAGGGGAATATAAAGAACAGCATGGGATGGTGTTCAACTAGGTCACCAAGCAGATGAACTGTGAGTTTGTGGGCATGGGTGTTGGGACCAGGGTGAGTTACATTAGTGGGGGTGAAGGTAATAGGGGAGGGGAATATAAAGAACAGCTTGGGGACGGTGTTTAACTAGGTCACCAAACAGATGAACTGTGAGTTTGTGGGCATGGGTGTTGTTAGGTACCAGGGTAGGGGCACATTGGTGGGGTGAAGGTACTAGGGGAGGGAATATAAAGAACAGCATGGGATGGTGTTCAACTAGGTCACCAAGCAGATGAACTGTGAGTTTGTGGGCATGGGCGTTGGTACCAGGGGGAGTTACATTGGTGGGGGTGAAGGTACTAGGGGAGGGAAATATAAAGAACAGCTTGGGGACATTATTTAACTAGGTCACCAAACAGATGAACTGTGAGTTTGTGGGCATGGGTGTTGTTAGGTACCAGGGTAGGGCACATTGGTGGGGGTGAAGGTACTAGGGGAGGGGAATATAAAGAACAGCATGGGATGGTGTTCAACTAGGTCACCAAGCAGATGAACTGTGAGTTTGTGGGCATGGGCGTTGGTACCAGGGGGAGTTACATTGGTGGGGGTGAAGGTACTAGGGAGGGAAATATAAAGAACAGCTTGGGGACATTGTTTAACTAGGTCACCAAACAGATGAACTGTGAGTTTGTGGGCATGGGTGTTGTAAGGTACCAGGGTAGGGCACATTGGTGGGGGTGAAGGTACTAGGGGAGGGGAATATAAAGAACAGCATGGGATGGTGTTTAACTAGGTCACCAAGCAGATGAACTGTGAGTTTGTGGGCATGGGTGTTGGTACCAGGGGGAGTTACATTGGTGGGGGTGAAGGTACTTGGGGAGGGGAATATAAAGAACAGCATGGGATGGTGTTCAATTAGGTCACCAAGCAGATAAACTGTGAGTTTGTGGGTTTGGGTGTTGTAAGGTACCAGGGGAGGGCACATTGGTGGGGGTGAAGGTACTAGGGGAGGGGAATATAAAGAACAGCATGGGATGGTGTTCAACTAGGCCACCAAGCAGATGAACTGTGAGTTTGTGGGCTGGGAAGGAGCCCTGGGTTAACAACTTTTTTCTGGAGGTATTCTCTCATGTTCTGGACTTTGTTGGATATGTCTTGGATATTAGTTGATTCTGATACAAAAGTTGGGATCATTTTGATTTCATTTGTTTTCAAGACGAACATCAACTAAGAAAGAAATAGAACGTTTTGAGCCATCTTTTCATTCATTTATCACTAAATTTGCAAATAACAAAAATCCTTAACCTGTGATCAACAGTAACTTAGATGTGTATTTATGATGTATTTGAAGACTTCAACCCAGGGCCTCATTTAAAGAATTTTAACTGGTCATCAAATGTTGGGAAATCGGGCAACCTTGGGTTCATATTCTAGTGATGGGTGTTATGCAGAATAGCAAATATGGTTCTGCTTTATTTCCAAGAATATAAAAACAAGCCTTAGCTGACCTGAGCTGACGGACATGGGGTATAAACTGTTAACAGTTGATTAGCTGGACTAACAACCAACCTAATCTAAAAAGCCTATGAAAATATGTTGAGCATCAAACTAGTTATCCGATTTGACCTTCACTGGTCTCCAGTGGTCTCTAGAATTCCCTAAGTGGTCTCCAAAATTCCCTATGTGGTCTCTAGAATTCCCCAAGTCTCTAGAATTTCCTATGTGGTCTCTAGAATTCCCTGAGGCATCTCGAGAATTCCCTGAAAGGTCTCTAGAATTCCCTGTGGGGTCTCTAGAATTCCCTGACCGTTTTGGATAATTCTCTGAGGGGTTTCAAGAATGCCCCGAGGGGTTTTGAAAATTCCCTGACGGGTTTTGATAATTCTCTGAGGGGTCTCAAGAATTCCCTGAGGGATCTCGAAATTCCCCCGAGTGGTCTCTAGAATTCCCTGAGAGGTCTCTAGAATCCTCTGAGGCGTCTCTAAAATTCCTTGAGAAGTCTCTAGAATTCCCTAGTTGGTCTCTAGAATTCCCTATGTGGTCTCTAGAATTCCCTGAGGCGTCTCGAGAATTCCCTGAAAGGTCTCTAGAATTCCCTGTGGGGTCTCTAGAATTCCCTGACCGTTTTGGATAATTCTCTGAGGTCTCGAGAATTCCCCGAGGGGTCTCGAGAATTCCCTGAAGGGTTTTGATAATTCTCTGAGTGGTCTCGAGAATTCCCCGAGGGAACTCGAGAATTCCTCGAGTAGTCTTTAGAATTTCCCGAGGGGTCTCTAGAATTCTCTGAGGGTTCTCTAAAATTCCTTGAGAAGTCTCTAGAATTCCCTAGTTGGTCTCTAGAATTCTTTAAGTGGTTTCTGTAATTCCCTAAGTGGTCTCTAGAATTTCATGGGTGGTCTCTAGAATCCCTAAGTGGTCTATAGAATTTCTTGAGTGGTCTCTAGAATTCCCTGAGGGGTCTCTAGAATACCCTGAAGGGTCTCTAGAATACCCTGAAGGGTCTCTAGAATTCCCCGAGGGGTCTCTAGATTTCCCTAGTTGGTCTCTAGAAATCCCTAAGTGGTTTCCAGCATTCCCCAAGTGGTTTCTAGAATTCTCTAAGTGGTCTCTAAAATTCCGTAAGTGGTCTCTAGAATCCCTAAGTGGTCTCTAGAATTTCCTGAAGGGTCTCTATAATTCCCCAAGTGGTCTCTAGAATTCCGTAAGTGGTCTCTAGAATTCCGTAAGTGGTCTCTAGAATTCCCTGAGTATTCTCTAGAATTTCCTGAAGGGTCTCTAGAATTTCCTGAGTGGTCTCTAGAATTCGCTAAGTGGTCTCTAGAATTTCCTGAGTGGTCTCTAGAATTCGCTAAGTGGTCTCTAGAATTTCCTGAGTGGTCTCTAGAATTCGCTAAGTGGTCTCTAGAATTCCGTAAGTGGTCTCTAGAATTCCGTAAGTGGTCTCTAGAATTCCTAAGTGGTCTCTAGAATTCCCTAAGTTGTCTCTAGAATTCCCAGAGTGGTCTTTAGAATTCCCAGAAGGGTCTCTAGAATTCCTAGAAGGGTCTCTAGAATTCCTTGAAGGGTCTCTTGAATTCCCAGAGTGGTCTCTAGAATTCCCAGAAGGGTCTCTAGAATTCCTAGAAGGGTCTCCAATTTCAGAAACCAGTCAGCAAGTTAAATTAGGCCTTGGCTTTACTCAAGAAGACTTTATTTTTTGATATAACTGTCCATCGACCAGAATGAGCTTTGACGTGACCTTTGACCTTTTCTTTTTTTTAGACAATAATAAACCTTATGATGCAGTGGTAACTCCCATCGCAACTGACAATCAACACGAGGATGTATCTGAAAATGACGATCATGTATCCAACTCTGATGGTGACGAGGAAGAAGGGGAAAACATGGAAGAAACACATGGACTTGAAGATTTGCACATGACCGACAATGAGGTCGAAGGTGATTTGGAAGATTTCATCCTGGACAAAGGGATTGAGGAACTCTTGGGTGTGAACGAAGATGAAACAATCGGAAACGTAAGAAGGAGAAATTCGTGACGGAAAATGAAGATGTGGAATAAACTGTTGAGGATCTGCCGTCTTTGATACACAAAATTTGATTGGACGGTTTGATGTGATCATTTGATTGGATCATGTAAGCATCTAGGTTTACCGCAGTGACATAAAGTCTTGTTTCTTAGTCAACGAATAATAACTTCTAGTGCAGAAAACAAATCTATACTCGAACCTTGAAGGCTCGTCTGGCCAGTGCGTATCCTCGGCTTCCTTGGGATAAGCGTGCAGGAGCACATGACTCTTCTTTGGTAGATCTGTGCCGGTCCATCGCAGGGTAACTCCCAAGTGTTGGTACCCGTTTAACAGTTGAGTGGACCAGAACAAGTAGGCTGTTGTGCTTAAGGA
>JAIGNY010002957.1:787500-792500 GCA_020152595.1 Chiridota heheva
GTTATCTTAATTTAGATAACGTGGTCTCACTATTTGCTACAGTAAGTTTGTGGTTATGATTTGCTGGAACAAAGTTTTAAGGAGAAGGACACTTCATGCGTGCACAAATTTGCTCTCATTTTTTAGCCAATAAAGGGTTTCTTTAACAAAATCTGCAAGATGTGCAGTGGCTTAGTGGTTAAAGGAGTCATGCTCATATTCAAAAGGTACCGGGTTTGATTCCCGTCACAAGCAGTGCATTGTGTCCTTAAGCAAGACACTTTACTCTACTTGCTTCGGTCCACTCAGCTGTTAAATTAGTACCATGCAGCACTGTAATGGACTGGTGCCCTGTCCAGGGGGAGTCGTGTACCCCCATCTAGGGAAAGTCGTGTACCCCCGTCCAGGGGGAGTCGTATACCAGGGGCTTGTGCACCCCCATCTGCTTGCGCCATGGAAAACCAGGGTAAGCACTGGCTCTACATGATGCAAATCTGCTGCAATAGATTTTTAGTCCAAAATTCTCAAAGCCTACAAGGTTGGACAAAAACATCACTTAAAATCACTCATCCATAAACAAACAAAACCTTTGCTGTTAAATACTACCCTATTTGTAAATTATTAGTCAAGCCACAGGGGAATACTTTTAACCTTGTGTTGAGGTGAAAGTCAGTGAACCTGCAGTGAAATTTGTTTACTATCAACGTCAGATTATGACCATGGAAAAGTGAGGTGAAGTGTGTGCATTGTAGAAATAAGAAATCCCCTGGTGTAATTGCTAATTGCTTGTGCTGGATTGTGGTTTCTGTTGTGAGCAATACATACATATGCACCCCACAGATTTGAGGTTTTGTCGGGGTTCAAGAAAGAAATTGTATTGCGAGGTTTAGACTTAATGATGAGCCTAATGGCTGGATGGAATTAGCTTCTTTTTTTAAAACAAACTCTGTGCAATATGAGGTCTTTGAAACTGATCTTTTTATTTCTTTTTTGTCTAGTTGTTGAGTTTCAACTTTTTTCTGTAATATGTGGTGTGCAATAACATTTCTTTGTGTTGTTTTAGCATTTTAGACCCTATAAATAACTAATATTTATTATTATTATTTTTATAGTTTTTCACCCCTCATAAAAATCTAGCAGCATCAAATGGATGGTGGGGCCATTTTGTAGACATAAGCTAAGCCAAATTTAAAGCAACCTGCGCATGCCCCGAGTTCACATAACCTTTTGAACTAGAAATAATTTCCCACAGGGATCTTGCTCCTACACAACATGTAACTTATTCTCTGACCTCTGTGTGTGTGTGTGGGCAGGGAGGGGGAGGCGGAGGGGCACTTCCATTTTAAATAAAAGGTATGTAAGTAATAGGTATGTGCCACCTAGAATTTCAAAATCGGACTGCAGTATGAGCCTTTTTTGGTAACTGCAGTATGAATATAGGTGATTTTTGATACCAGCATTATGAAAATTGGTGATTTTTGATACCTGCAGTTTGAAAATGAGTGATTTTTGATACCTGCAGTATGAAAATATGCATTTTTTTTGAGACCAGCAGTATGAGAGATTGGAGTTTTGATACATGTATATATACCTCACATATGGAAGTGTGCCCCCCACTCTACCCCCCACCCCCGTCCACTTAGAAAACTTTACAGTGAGTTGACATGAACTTGATACATTTTTATGGTTTTAGATTTCAGGTATGGGAGATAAAGTTAGTTGTTTGGTTGATTAGGATTTTGTGTGGTTGATTTTATTTTCCAAACAATGTGTATAGGGATTATTAATGTCCATGTAATGGTATTAACCCTTACTCTACCAGTACTTTTTTGAAAATGCGCTTGGGAGGCCGAGCCAAAGATGGGGTACCCAAACCTGCAATAATATCGCCGCGTGGTAGAGTAAGGGTTAATTAAAGGCTGATTATTGGAGGGTCCTCTGTCTTTCAAAGAGCAGAGTCAGACCCATTCCGCTTCAGTGACCCGCCCACTGGGATCATGCTGCATATATTTTTGAGTTGGTGCATTTGTCGTGGGTTAATTAACCCTTACTTTACCAGCACTTTTAGAAAATGCACTCGGGAGGCGGAGCCAAAGATGGGGCACCCAAAACGGCGATAATATCACGCGTTTTAGAGTAAGGGTTGAGTATAAGTGTGGTCTCAGAGTAATTATAGTAATTGTGCAAAATATAAGTCAGTTGAAGTTAAAACATAATATTTATGGATTATGAAATGCGTATTTTCATCAACTAGTAAGGGTGGATTTGAGCATAATGCAGATTAAAAAATTGACTTTCTCATGAAGAAAATTAAAGAAAGATCTTTTATTCTGCTTTAAAAAAAAGTTTTGTATGAGTGGAATTGACTTCAAAGATGATGGGATTGCTTTTTAATGAATGACAGATAGATGGGTATTGTGCCCTTCACTGGATTCTGTGGGCCAATTCTTGCACTCTTTGAGTCTATTTTTGCACATTTTGAGTCGATTCTTGCACTCTTTGAGTCGATTCTTGCACTTTTTGAGTCAATTCTTGCACTCTTTGAGTCAATTCTTGCACTCTTTGAGTCGATTCTTGCACTCTTTGAGTCAATTCTTGCACTCTTTGAGTCGATTCTTGCACTCTTTGAGCCTATTGTGCTATTTGAGTCAATTCTTGCACTCTTTGAGTCAATTCTTGCACTCTTTGAGTCAATTCTTGCAATCTTTGAGTCGATTCTTGCACTCTGAGTTGATTCTTGCACTCTTTAAGGTGATTCTGGCACTATTTGTGTCGATTCTTGCACTCTTTGAGTCGATTCTTGCACTCTTTGAGTCGATTCTTGCACTCTTTAAGTCGATTTTTGCACTCTTTGAGTCAATTCTTGCACTTTTTGAGTCGATTTTTGCACTTTTTGAGTCGATTCTTGCACTTTTCGAGTCGATTCTTGCACTCTTTGAGTCGATTCTTGCGCTATTTGAGTCGATTCATGCGCTATTAAAGTCGATTCTTGCGCTCTTTGAGTCGTTTCTTGCACTCTTTGAGTTGATTCTTGCACTCTTTGAGGCGATTTTTGCACTCTTTGAGGCAATTTTTGCGCTCTTTGAGTCGATTCTTGCACTCTTTTGAGTCGATTCTTGCACTCTTTGAGTCGATTCTTGCACTCTTTGAGTCGATTCTTGCACTCTTTGAGTCGATTCTTGCACCCTTTGAGTCGATTCTTGCACTCTTTGAGTCGATTCTTGCGCTATGTGAGTCGACTCTTGCACTCTTTGAGTCAATTCTTGCACTCTTTGAGTCGATACTTGCACTCTTTGTGTCAATTCTTGCGCTATGTGAGTCGATTCTTACACCCTCTAGGCTGATGTTTGTCTTTTCCAATTCTGCTGATACAGGTTAGCACAGGGTTGCTAGGTCTACCACAAGATTACTGGCCAAATATTCAATAAAATCGGACAAAAAAGTTTCCAATGGACTGAATCATTGAAAAAAAGTACCATACAATGTAAAATAAAAATACATTTTGCTTTTACAATGTCAAATGGAATATATATATATATCTTTGTATGTATATATATATATATATATATATATATATATATATATATATATATATATATATATATATATATATATATATATATATATATATATATATATATATATATATATATATATATATATATATATACATATATAAATTATATGTATATATATATATATATATCTATATATATATATAGATTATAGATTATTTGATTGTAGCCTATATTAGGAGTTTCAACGCTCTGACATCACAAACGCTAAAAACAGATGCATGCGAGTCATTTTTTATTTTCTATGAGTTAAAAGTAAAATATTCAAAACAGCCAAATTTCATTGGGTCAGGACTGAAAAAAAAATTAACGGCTAAACATGTTTCAAATAGGGCAAATTTGGCCGGTAATGGGCCAAAGTGACAATCCGGGGATAGGGTAGTTGCGCAGGCAAATACTCACTATTATATTGATATATCTTTTGATTGAAAGTACTTTGAAAGAGTACTATTAAAGCACAGTCGGGTTGTTGCAGCAGTAATATAGGAACATAGCAGTAATAATTGTTGTGTGTGTCTAGTCATTGTTTTTGTAGGTGAATACCATTTGAATTGAGTTTGTGGAGAATAAACTTCAGAACATTCAAGATTTTGTTTCATTTTTTCTGTTCCAGAGTTTGCCCTTTGTGGTTAAAGGACTACCAGACGGAAAAGTGAGGGTGCTCGTTTTTGCGAATTTCACAGATATATTATCCACAACAGATCGATAAACTTCATGCCTCCATAACCCACAGATGACGTGAGGGCAAAGGTCACTTCAATATTCATATCAATCATAAAATGGCTATACCGTTACGTTTAAGATAAGCATTTGTTTTTTTTAGGGCCCCCTTAAAATACGCCCTCACTTTTCGGTCTAGTGCATGAACAGGTTATAAGGGTATATCTACAACTACCCAGGAGAAAATTCCAGTTGGGAATTTCCCAACTGGGAATTTTTCCGACCGAAATTTGAGGAAATCCTAACTTGGATGAACTGTCCAAGTTGGGAATATGTTCAATCCCAGTTAGGATCAGTTCATCCCAGTTAGGATCAGTTCATCCCAGTTAGGTATATTCAATCAGAGTTGGAACCAGTTTATCCCAGCTGGGAATCTCACCTGGAATTTCCTCTGGGTATAGTCAGGAAAATGTGTGTTAGGACGACCCTAACTGAGGAAAATTGACCCCCCTCCCCCTTCCTTAAACGGAATGAGATTCTGAACAATGCCTTAATATGGACCATGCTATTATAGGGCTACGATTTCTCAATAAGCACATTTTGTACATTTTTTTTTTTTTTTTCTGGGTGGGTCAGCAAAACCGGAAATGAAAGGGTCACAAAAGTGTTTTGCCTTTATAGGGGTCAGAGGTCAAACACCCCAAAACGAAATTGACCTTCATGTAAGTGCTCACACATTTTTTTTTTTGCCATCTGACCTCCAATCTCTTAAGGGTATCAATTTCA